>VZTY01006836.1:82836-286121 GCA_013400935.1 Turnix velox | reverse complement strand
GTATCAACCGCACCACTCAGCTTGGTGTCATCAGCAAACTTGCTGAGGGTGCACTCAATTCCCTCAGCGATGTCATTAATAGAGATGTTAAAGAGCACCGGTCCCAAGACAGACCCTTGGGGGACACCGCTCGTTACCGACCTCCACCTGGACATAGAGCCATTGACCACCACCCTCTGTCTGCGACCTTTCAACCAATTGCTTATCCATCTAGTTGTCCACCCATCAAATCCACTTCCCTCCAATTTGGAGATAAGGATGTGGTGGGGGACTATGTCAAAGGCCTTGCGCAGGTCCAGGTAAATGACATCGGTCGCCTTCCCTTCGTCCACCATCGCAGTTACTCCATCATAGAAGGCCACAAGATTAGTTAAGCATGACCTTCCCCTGGTGAAGCCATGCTGGCTGTCTCGGATCACATGCTCATTCTTTATGTGATCAAGTATGTGATCAAGTTATGTGGCAACATAAGATGTGCTTCCTCAGAAGTCATTTTGAGGTCTAAAACTGTCCTCATTTTAGCATGCTGTATTCAAAACCATTTTTTCTTGACTTCATACTGCTTCATCTCATGCCATGCTGCAAAGCATGACAGTACTAAGTGATTTTTTTCCTTGAGTGTCTTGCTTGAAGAATCAGATGGTTTTGTGAAGCTCTCAGCACTCCTTGATTTTGTAGAAAACAGTTTGTGACCTCAAACCCTTCATAAACAAAGCAAAAATCCAAGTATATATTCTTATCCTTAAATCCCCTTTTGGTCTTCTATTTTTGTTATTATTTTGATAGTTTGAACAAATTTTGGTTAACAGTGTTCTAGCAAAAAAGTCCAAAACCCAAAACATTCCATATGGTCCTATGAAGTCCATACCTGCTAGCACATTGATTCATGAGATCATCCCCTGCTACTTTGTCCTCTTATTCTTTTATACAATAATATTCCTCTAAATAGGAGATATGATTGCCAGAACCCCAGTACTTCCTTTGCATATCTCTTACAGTTAACATAACCTGGCCAGAAGAAGCAAATGCTTTTGCCATATTGGCATGAAGGTTAATTTGCTTGCTGCATTCCCAGCAAGAAATATTCAGGGACTCACCGTTGGCTCAACTTCACAAGATGAAGTTCTTGCCATGAAATGTTTGGTCTGGTATTTCTTTGCCCTGAGCAAATACGTTTTATTCCATCTTCTCCGGACATAAGCACAAGGAGAGGACATTAGTGTCTTGGGCTTATTGAGCTCTTACTGTTTATGAGCAGTATTGGCACAATGTGTATTGCAAAGCAGAATAGCTTACTTTGTAGGTAATAAAGTAAGGATTTCAATTTAGCAATGTCATTTCCTATGTTCTTTATATGAGAGCTTAAGGGGAGTCTTTGACAGAGAAGATATGTATATTTTTAAAATCTATAGTAATAAATATGTGCTGGCCATAGCAATTACCTTTCTCCCACCTTTAGTTTTTAAAAAATGGTTGTGAATAACTCCATAAGAGGACTAGATTCTCAGCTGTCATCAAAAGTGACAAAAGAGGCATTTATCCATTTATCCTCTGAAGGCTGGTTCCCAAGGCTCCCTTCTGACGTGACTGCTGTGCCAGGAGCTTGGAGCTTTTCCTAACCTCAAGCTAGGGAATCCCCATTGTGGGAAGGCTTCAGATACAGCCCAGGGTCTCTTTCACTTACTAACAAACACATACCTAAAAATTATTGGGCTATATGTGTATGTATGAGTAGTCTGCGTACCTGTGTGTGCATGTGCCTGTGCTTCAGACTTTATATGCAAACACAAATCCTCTTTAGAATTTCACTTCATCTTCATCTGACATGGATAATTTAAGCTGAGAACATAGCAATTTTCTCTATGATACTTTTATATATTTTAGTCTTTATAGACTCAAACCCTAATTGTATCAAGAAGAACAAGTGCAAAAAGGAAGTTGAAATATTATTGTTCTGAATTAAAACATTTTACACCATTCTTGCATTTAGTTACCATAAATGATAATGAAAATTCAAGGCCTTATGCATTGATTCCTCATTCTTTAGCCCATTGTGATTTACAGTACATTTGACAAGTGAGTATTAACCTTCGTATGAGACTGATCAGTGTAATCTCTTAAAACATTGAAATCTTAATTTCATCCAAACAAAAGTGGCCATCTTTTTACTACCTCTCCTTTTTTCCACTAGAATTATTATAAAGAAAAATATTTTAATTTAGCTTGGCTCTACTTTGAATCATACATTGAATCATACTTGAATTTTCAAATAGAGTATTTGAAATGACAATAATGTATTAAAGATCTCTGGTGAGACCTAATGGATTTATAAAAATAGAAAACTGCAAGTACAAACATATAAATATTTATGGTGAATTTTCTTATCCCTATTTATATTTCATGTGGCGTAATCTTTCTGTCACAGGATTAGGCTTGGCCACCTCTGGTTTATGTGACAAGAAATTGAAAGCAGGTCATACCAATCAATATAAAATACAATATGCAATGAATTAATATCAGCACTACAAACATGAAAGATTTTAATGCTCCACTAATGTATGCATATGGCTCGCTCTTCTTAATCAAAAACACCATTTGGGGCTGAAAATGAAATCCTGGCTGAACTTTTTTCAATTAATAAAATAAGGGCAACAAAGCTTTTAACATACTTACTGATTCATAGATACACTTCATAGAATGCAGACAGCACTGACTTTTCCTTCATCCTAATCCTGCTTTTACTGACAGTGATAAAAATCAGGAGTAACTCCAGCCAAGTCAGTGGCGCTACCTGGGGTAAGATGAGAACAAGTGAGGAATTTATTGTCACAGCTGTGGAGCAAATATATAACAGTGATGGATTATTTCTTTATGGACTATGACACAGCTTGAATGAAGAAAATATAGTAGTGGCCTTTAAGCAATTGATTTTTTTTAAATGCTGAATGCAGGTAGAGCCATTATTTGCCACTGCTCTTATGCAGAGAAGCAACTGAAAAAGGACAAAGAAATTGAACAGAATGTGAAGATCTTTTACAGATGTATTTCAGTTTAATAGCTGGAACACAGTAGTTTGCCTTTTTATGAAGGAAAGTGTATGTCTCTCAAACTGCTGGGAAAGTTTACATCATAAAAAAGAAATTGGAGAATCGTGCAGCAAAGACGTCCTAAAATATTTGCCATTTGCAGGTAGTAATCTATGAATATGTTCAGACTAATTTAGATTAAGGGAATTTATTGTATGTCAGTTTGAACTACTGGGTCTTTCAATGACTAGTAACACTTTTCAAGTTTTGGTTAATAAATGCTGGGTGACTCGCATTAAACTGATCAATCTCGACTTTCATTTCTGATGTTCCTGTCAAACTGCTGATAACTCACTTCAGCTTTACATTCATACAAGTTATTACACTGGTTGTATGTGATTCACAGTGAACATTGCAAGTTTCTATCTGGTGCTACTAACATTTAATAATCCAATTAATTTCTTTCCTTGCTATTCTTTGTCTCATGCAAATTATCTAAGTTTTGATCCTCAACACCAAAGATGCCACTGTATTTCTCTTTTAAGGGATCACATAATAAGGAGTACAAAGTGACAGTTCTGCTTAAAATGCAGAGGGCAGAAGTTTCTTTCAAGGACAGAATTTTAATATCCACCAGGAGTTCAATAAATTTCATTAAAAGA
Source organism: Turnix velox (assembly GCA_013400935.1). Lineage (NCBI taxonomy): Eukaryota > Metazoa > Chordata > Aves > Charadriiformes > Turnicidae > Turnix > Turnix velox. The sequence goes on along the minus strand of VZTY01006836.1, from coordinate 282,433 downwards.
AAGCAAAAGAAAGATTTCAAACTATTACTCTTGTTTGGTTTGAAGATTTAAGAAGAGCTGCTAACAAGATGAGAAATTCAAAAATCAAAAACTCCTAAAGAAAACTACATAGAATAATATGTTAAAGTATCAAAAAATATTTCAAGGAGCAGAGTCCCAGGCTCAGAAGAGGCCTCATGGGATGAACCCAGATAATGTCAAATGTAAAATACTGTAACTGTGGGACTATCAAGGTTTTACTAGAGAGAAAGGAAGCTACCAAGGAAATCCCCAGGGATAGGAAACTTTAGATTTTATTCAATGCCTTTTAAATGGTTCAGAGGAATTGCAGAAGCTGTCTCTGAAAAAAAAATAATAAACCTCTTGTTACAAGAGGACAGATGTTTTATTTCTCTACGTGAATGCATATGAAGATACAGTAGATCTATAGATACATAGACTGAAATGGCCAAGGAAAGGTGGCTATTACAAAACTTATGAAGAATTTTATATACAGTTTTGAGATAAATAATACTATAAATAAAATAATAAATAGTGCTTACTATATTGCTTAACATAATTAAGAGTTATCAGTTGAAGAGCACTCCGATTAACAGTATCATGAATTATGCCAAAGAAGGACTACAATGAGAGGACAACTCATGTCAGATTTTAACCCAGTATCTTAACTGGTGTGTATAACTTAATAAAATTGACAGAGAGTGTAATACATAGAAAGTGCTTTTTGGCCTTTTTCTGAAGCAGCTGGTGTTGAATATGGCAAGAGGTAGGACACTAGATGGATTGGACTTTGTTTTGTTCATTGTCAAAAATTATATTCTTTAAAGTAAAGATAATGGAAATGACACTCAAATAAAATGATGCAAGGGCTGTCTCTCAAAATTCTTTGGACAAAACTCCTCTTGGATAATTCATCTGATTGTATTTGGTTTAGTAGTACCGTAGTAATTCATCCGAGGTGACAGTAGGCCTCTGAGCTTTAAGGTAAGCCATTAAAAAAAATATATTTCATCAAAACAGACACTGAGGAGTAATTAGTCTTTAACTCCTAAATGAAAAACTACCATAAAGCTAATAAATTGTTTTTAAAATTAATATCAAAGTGAAAATCTAGGTTTTTTAGGAGTAATAACATTTTATTCCGCTTCTTAAGCTGTGTTTCCTGCTATTGGCTTGTAAAACACCTTCAGGTGATGCCTCAGAGCTGCTACAGCTGGGTAATGTTAGTGTGGAAAATTTAAAAACTCAAATACTTCAACCTAAGACACTTAAGACACTTCTTTGAACAGCTAAAATTGTTTGGTTTGAGGTAAATGAAATGATAAATACAAATGATGGAATGGTAAAAAGAACAATGTGGGCATTTCTGTACCATTTGTTACCACGTTGCCTGAGAAGTTAAAGAGCAACCGCTTTTAGCATAGAGACAAAAACTTTCTCAAATATGTAGAAAAAAATGTCGTCACTACCTATACTGTAGAAAACATTGTTGGAGTTTGTTCTGTAATCTGTCTTTGATGGCCACCATCCACCAAACCCACAAAAAAATAGCACCTTCTTTTATGAACTACAGCAGAAAAATTTCTGTGACTATTGGAGTAAAAATTGGAAATCTCTAATACATAAAAAAAAAACTTGAGGCAGACAAATTCCTTTTATTTCTGGCAGCTCAAAAATGGCATACTTCAAAAGTAACAAGAAATAGGCATAGACAGAGGGAAATAAGCCTAAAATCTAAAATCAATTTGAGAGTAGTTTTAAAGGAAGATTTTTCATAGATCTCTGATGTCTTTAACAGGTCTTAAATGTCTGCATTGCTCTGCAAAAACTTTGTGCTATCTGTGCTACATTCATCTAAAAAGCTAATACTGATAAACTGGTAATTAGCTAATTACTAAATGAGAAAAAATATCTCATTTGTAAGAAACTTTACTAAAGATATTTAAATAAAAAAAAATTAAGGACCACTGCCATTTGATAAATTCACGCATGGTAGACTGGATATTTTCTCATCTTCTACTAAGGCTTCTGAAATTTTATTGCTGTCTCTCTATTCTGAAAATATTCTGAAAATAGCCTTCAAAATCTGCATTAACCCTTTTTCTGCTGGATTCACACATGTTCCCAGTGATGGAATGCAGATTTATCAGCCATAGCTTTGAGAATGTACACATGTTTTGCTGTCTTTCTATTTTTAATGCAAATTTGATTACACATTTAGTACCTATGCACCTTAATTTACATAGGGCTTAATGTAGCCTTCACATAAACAAGAACCCAGGCATTTGTTTTCAGTCGGGGCATTTAAAACTATGTTTTGTTTTACAGCACTGAGACAATCTGACCATGTGGGGATGATGGTGGGGTAGTTTTTAGTAGTGTAAGAAGCTGTTCTGTTATCTTTTATTGAAAACTATTCCACCTGAATGACAGCCACTAACTACTGTGATTTGTGATTACTGCCCAGGTCTCTGCCCTTTATCCCTACCTGTATTTTTCTACATTATACATTTATTCTAACTCATGGACTGTTCATCCTATGTAGGAAAACTATATCATCACCGTCTGTTAATTAAGAATAGGTGTTGTACCATACAGCTTCACACAGCTGAACTGAAGCTAATACGTATTTAAGTAAATTGTCATAGAGGTGGAAGGCACCTGCAAAGGTCATCTAGTCCAATCCCCCTGCAGTGAGCACGGACATCCTTCACTAGATTAGGTTCCGCAGAGCCCCATCAAGTCTGGCCTTGAATGCTTCCAGTGATGGGGACTCCACCACCTCTCTGGGCAATGTATTCCAGTATTTCACCAACCTCACAGTGAAGAAATTCCTTTCAACATCTAATCTAAACCTGCCCTGCTGTAGTTTGGAACCATTTCTCCTTGTCCTATCACTGCATGCTCTGATGAACAGTCCCTCCTTGGCTTTCCTGTAGCCCCTTCAGGTGCTAATAGGCTAATAGAAGGTCTCCCTGCAGCCTTCTCTCACAGCCCCAGCTCTCAGCCTGTTTTTGTAAGAGATGTTCCAGCTGCATAATCATCCCTGTGGCCCTCCTCTGAACCCTCTCCAACAGATCTGTGTACTTCTTGTGCTGGGTGCTCCAGTACTCCAGGTGAGGTCTCAGAAGAGCAGATCAAAGGGGTAGAATCACCTCTCTTGACCTGCTGGCCTCGGCTTTGCTGATGCAGCCCAGGATAAACTCAGCTGATTGATAAATGTTTGCTAAAACAGGCTAAAATCAGCTCAGACTAAGAAATCTCCAGGCAAGATCAGAGGTAACTAAAAAGCCTTTGTTTTTTTTCTTAGTAATTGCAAAATCTTGTTTATCAGTGTTACCATTACATACACTGCATTATCTACACCTAGTTTTGGATGTGGGTACTTATTTCATGGCTTAGGTTCATTGCTTGCTGAAATGGGTTTTGAGCCATTCTGAGCAGAAGGACAGTTTAACTGGATTCCCCTTCAAGTTTCTCTCTCTTGTTGTGGGGGTTTGTATGTTGGTTTACTTGGAATGGGAGACCATGGGACCAGCACTAAGAGAACTCTGTAGAGGATGGAAAAACAATGAAACAGAATGACCAATGAGATGGTGCTCTCTGCCTTCTCTGGAGAGATGCTGCTAACCATATTATTAGGAAAACATGTAATTTCAAGGGAAAATAGAAACAGCGATTTAGGACTTTCTGATGTTCCCTTGTTTGGAGATAATGGGTCTTTACAGTATCATTGGTTTAACCCACACATAAATGTCACATAATATATATGTGTATGCAGACTTCCAAAATTACAATAAAAACACATTGTAGCAACAACCTAGTAATGAAGAATGCAATTGTAAAAAATCGGAAGAGCCAAAGTACTGGTTTACTGTTTATTTGTAATGAGTGGAAGAATATTAATTACAAATCTGATACCAGGATATTGTTATAATTTGCTCTGGACTGCGACAAATGACTGATACTCTCCAACACTCTCTCCTTGTCACTTTTTACCTCCTTGATTAGAAGCAGACATTCATTTGAGAACATGATCATATACAGTCTATTACATTGTAAGAGCTAACCAAGGAACCTGTATCTAAGTTAAAGAAAGTGTAAATCTCCTTTCAGCTGCTTCTCGAGAAGAGTCTACTCCAACTGTAATTTGAAAATGAGAAACTGGGACATCCCCTTTATAGGATAAATCTGTCTACTAAGTTAAAAGAAAAAGCAACAAATGAATGAACAAAACCTCCTGTTTAACTACCAACAGAAGTAAATTTCTTTTAAGCCTTCAGACAGTATGCAAGAGAAACATTTATCTTCACTGAGAAAATACCATTGCTCCTGCAGTTTTGATCAGCACCCCTGTTGAGTCTTGAATTGTTCATTGGTCTTGAATTTACATATTCTGTCTTCATTTGTATGAGTTTCTTTACTTCATTAGAGCTGAAGTAGTTTTAAAGACAGTAACACAGGTGAAAAAAGAGGGAGAATCTTTGTTATTAGATATGGACAGAATGTCTGACATGACATTCTCCCTCTGGTTCCCTTTTCTTTGAATTAGCATTGTAAAGCAGCATGTTTCTGACTGATAGCACATAAATGGTGAAGTAATGCAGCACATCCTACCATTCCTGTCAGTCTGACTTGATGAGAACTGAGGGGTTATAAGGCCAGATGGACTGACCATGTTCATCTCACTGGGCATTCTGCCATACATGGGGTGTAGATTTTCTGATATTTGCATGAAACAGAGTACTTCCAGTTAAGCACCTCTTGTCAGTCATGCATACTGAATAAGTGCACGGCTAACCAGCCACAGAATGCAAATTTATTTCAAAGAAATAAGTGCAGCAGAAATTTTCTCCGATAGATTTTTTTTTTTTTTGGTAAAAAACTTTTGCTAAAACTGGATTTTTGTCTCCATACACAGGATATAATCTCAACAATGATAAGTAGAGTTTTGTCATCGCTTAAGTGGCTTTTTTGAAGATAGTTCGTCCAATTGCCATAAGGATACTGTGATCTGGAGTCACAGAAGCTTAACTGGCGTGATTGATGGCTGAGGCTGGGAAATCAGTTTCAGCTAAGGGCAGAGTGAGATCTGAGTCAGCAGAAAAATATGCCAAGTCATAGAATCTCAGAATAATATGTGTTTGAAAGAACCTCTTGATCTCATCTGACCAAACCTCAACTCAAATATGGGTCAAACTCTTGCCCGATCAGATATTCAGCATCTCCAAGGATAGATATCCCATATATCTGGTAAATTTCTTCTTTGACCACCTTTAAACAAGAAATGGAAATTCTGGTTTTGGAACCAGAACCCATTAGGACTTTGCTTTTACAGCACACCACTGGAGGAATAAGACTCCATCTCCTTTATGCCCTCCCATTATTTAGTTGAAGAGGGCAGTAACATCACTCCTAGCCTCTGTTGCTGCCTCTACCTTGTGTAAGGGATGTGAATGATGCAGTTCTATCAATTTAAATTGAACTTTGTGAACCAAGAAAGGCTTTGGTGGCCCAATACATTTAGCCTCAGGTAGACTAAGCAATTATTCCTCAAAGAGTTAATATCCTCCCAATACTGCATTTTGAGTAGTAATTTGAAAAGAGTAAGGAACCTTATTTGGAGTCATTTATGCCAGTTATAGCCTTTTTCAATCTTAGTTATGGTGTCACTGGTATAATATTGTAATAAGAATATTTCTTTCCGCTACCTTGAGGTAAAACTAACTGCAGAGACAGAAAATTTTCATTGTAGGTTAAACTCTGCCCTCTTAGCATGGGGAAAAACAAGCTGAGACATTGCTCCATTACATATTCTGTAGATTATCATCTCCCCTCCACCTCAGCCCATCCATTTTCTAGGACACTCAATGCAGAAACAGTTCTTGAAAACTAATGAGTATCAAGATTGTAATTGTTACTGACTTCAGTAGGTAGCACATGAGGAATTGGTCACACAGGAAGCTAGGACAATCTAATTGCATGGAAATATAACCCTTCTTCTTAGGTATGCAAATACGCAATGCCAAGGGCACAATTTTTTGGTTCAGTACCTCTGAGGGTGGAGGCACAACATAAAGCTGATGGCATTATTGGTCTGCTGGCTATGGTGAAAAAAGGAGCAGCCACTTCTCAGGCACTATTTCCTTACCCACTGCACCTTTGTCAGCTGATGGAGGAATACTAGAAGAGGCAGAAATAAGAGTTCATTGTGGCTTTGACCCCAGCACACTCAGCGGCTGGGGTCAAATAGCTGCATGACGAGCTGTAAACACCATCTGTGGTTCACGCGAAGTTTCCTTCACCTGAGCAGCCTGGGGCAGGGGCATCACGGCGTTCCTCCTGCAGGGGGCATGTAAGTACACCTGGTACATGTCTGGCTCCAGCTGCTCCCATTGCAAGGAGGGAGGGGACTTAAATGTGACTTTCTGGGTCACAGTGCAAACTGAATCTGCCCTTGAGCTATGTAATTACACATTTTCCTTATTCAGGGCTCATGTTGACTGTGTGATCTAAATAAAATTCAAAGCTTCTATTCATGTAACTGATTAGATAAGATGGTACATGTCTGTTTTTGTACAGCTGCAGTGCACTCTTGTCTCTGTGTATGTGGGGTCTAGTGAAATGCTGAAAAGAAAATTCCAAAATTATACTTGTAAATTTGGCTTTCAATTTCGAAATGAGGGGTAATTTTGAAATGGTTTTAACTGGATATTTTTCTCTCCTGGGAGATGCATGCTAAGATCTGTACCCCGTAGATAAGGCAATGACAAACCTGAATTTGATGTATTAAATGTCATACTTCTAAGTTTTCTAGTGGGCATACATTGTAGTGGTGTTAAGAACATGAATCAGCATAATTGTTCTTGACAAGTTGCCTGTATCATTTTACCTTTTCTCCGATGAAGACAGCTCTTTACTTCTTTTCTTAGAAAAGATCAGTATCTCTTATATAGCATAAGACTTTGTAACTAAGTTCAATATTTTCATAAACTCTTAACAGAAATAATTTTACTTGCTTTGTTCCTGATGAAAATGCTCTGCAGAATGAACATTCTTGATCTTAGTATAGCTCCTCTGAGCCATAAATATATTAATGCAAAACATCCAAATTCACACAATTATAAATGTACAAATGTCAGAGAATTTGATGTTATTATTTGTACAGAGACTGTAGTTTCTTTTTTGTGGGCATATGCCATACTTAGTATTTTACAATATTGCTTTACTGTACTTAATTTTTATTTCGTAGTCACCATACACAAGCTTCATGATTACTGGAAGATGTATTAATTCAGATTGTCAAGGTTTTATATGTTCACGTTGAAAATTATTCCAATGTGTTGTGTATGGAAAAGTGATGTGGGTCCTTATTTGAGGAAGATAATTAGATAACAGCACATATTCCTGAAATATACTACATGATTGTGACAGAAGTCTATCCCTTAATTGATATTTCTTTCAGGTTTTGTAACTGAGACAACATCTGATTTTTATGTGTTTTGATCTCCTGCAAATGCACACTATGATGAGATAAGATAATGAGAAGCAGAAGTACTACTTATAGCCACTGAAGTCACACCTTGCTACTGTTTGCATGCAGCTGCTGCACAATGATAGGTTGGCAGTTCTGTGAACTCAGTATGAAGGCACCAGAGGGAAAGGAAAAACAACTACTCTTATTCAATAATACATTGTCAACAACAGTGAGGCCACAATTTTTAAATTGATATATTTATTCTAGATCTGATTTAGAGTCATTCTGCCAGGGCAGAGTTAAAAACTGAAGGTAAGGCAGATTGAGGAGTGGTAGTATCATCCTGATTCATTCTTGGGAATGGGCTAGTTGAAGCGCATCCTGAAGTTTGTCAGTCTGGCCTATGGCAATGACTCCCATATACTATGGAAATGACAAAGTACATGCTGCAGAATAAGAATGCAGAAAATATTATGAAATTATTGATTAAAAAAAAATTAAGGTAATAATGAAGGAATATGGTTTTGGGAAAAAAGGAACACAAAATATTACCATAAAAATAATTATTAATGTAATTTTAAAGAACTATGGTTCAGTATTTTTTGGCAGTGGTAAAATTATCGTTATTGTGTGGAAAAGGATATGTTCATCAGGACTTTTTATTATTTTTCTTTTTTTTTTCTTATTATTTATTCTTTTCAGTAATAGTTTTCCACTGCTTTAAAAAGCAAAGTTATGTTAAATTCTCTCTATCTCGGGTCACCATGCCTCTTGTGGACTAGGCGTTAGCATCTAGCTACATATTCAGAATAAAGACCAGCCAAGTTCTTCATCTGTGAAAGGGGGATGGTCTCTGCTGCATGCACTGTAAAATATATTTTTGAGAAGCTGACACACAGTGATACTAGACAGTATCTGAATGCTAAGAAATAGGAATCTGAAGGTTGAAAATAAAGTGATAATAAATAGAAAATAGTAAAATCAGTATGTCATTAGTCACATTTGTGGAACAAGTAGCAAACGATTTATCTCATAAACTGGCATGATTTTTTGATTTTGAGCTATACATTGTGCTACAAGAGTTCACAATTTTATTTTTAAAATTCCAACAATAATAAATAAAGTGATGACAGCTATATGTAAACAGTCAAAAACACCATGATGACTCCACTTCAGTATCTGTCAAGTCAAATTTTATAAAGGACCAAAAAAGCAACTTTCCCAGTAACTCTCTACCTTCCTCTTCTGAAATATATTTCATAAATGACTTGCAAAAACAAATCAAAAGGAGAATCCTGCTTTTGAGTTCATTTGCAGTTAGTGTTTTTGACCTCTCTTGCTATTTGAAGAAACCCAGCTCGTAATACTAAAATGCCATTTTTTACATGATAAACCCTTTCACTAGTGCTGTGCATTAAAAAGTGGACACTGATGAATTTATCTCATTTCCTTTCTTTTTCTGTTCTGATTTTTACTGAATAGGGAAATGTTTTAAACAAGAGCATGGCAAGTTTAGATTGGACATTAGGAAGAAGTTCCTCACAATGAGGGTGGTGAGGTGCTGAAAAAGGTTACCCAAAGAGGTGGTGGAGGCCACATCCCTGGAGGTATTCAAAGCAAGGCTTGATTAAGCTCTGAGCAATATGATCTGGTGCAAGATGTCCCTGCTCATTGAAGAGGGATTGGACTAGATGACCTTGGAGGGTCTCTTCCTACTCAACACATTCTATGATTTCACAATTCTATAGAGCTTGATCTCTTTTAGTTTCAAATGTCTACAGACATGTCCATTTTGAGAAGAAGGCGGCAACAATAAATACATCTGGCTTCAAAATGACAAGGCCATTACACAGTGCTCAGATAATTCAGAGCAGAATTGCTGAAAGGAATTGATGTGGGAGTGTGACATAGTCATGACTATTCTTTTCCTCTGGTATGGTGGAAGAGCTACTAAGAAAATATCCAGGTGATCATTTCTTTTGGGTTTTAAGCTTCTAACTTTTCAGATATAGAATTCATCATTCACATAGCAATCTGAAAAGTGAATCATTAAACATAATTAGAAGTGAGTCAAGAAAATGTAGGCTGTGCCTACACTTCATGTTATGATTTGATCATAAGCATTGCTTTTTGGGCTTTCTGAACCACTGTTTCCAGGACCAAATTTCCATTTTTGGCATATTGTATGCTGGTTTCCTAACTACTGAAGAGGCATTCAAGCCTTATTGGCATGATAGTTTTAGAACAGAATTAGCAGCAGAACTACCCAAGGGCAAACTATCACCAAAATGAAAGTCACGTGGTCACTTGACTATTATTTATTGGTATTGTTGCAGCACTTGAGAACTGCAGAAAGAGAAACCTAATCACACACAGAAGTACAAAAGGAAGACACCATCATTACCTTAAGTGATTGCATCTACGTATTAATCAGGACAGCAGGAAGAGAGCATAGGATAGGAGGATTCAGTTACATAGGGAGACATGTAAAGTATTCTTAACATCATGACAATCTAATCATTGTCAAGCCAGTAATGCAGGTGTTATGGAGAAGCAGTGTTTGAGAGAGGATAATGAGGTGACTAAGCAAATGCTCAGAGGAAGCCTCTGCTCTGCCTGAAGAATCAGAAAAGAGAAGGAAGAGTTGAATCCTGGAAAAGCTAGTAAGTGGGCATGAGATTAGAATCATTGATCATCCCTATCTCTAAAATAAATGATCATTCGATAGAGGTAGATCAGAAAGATTCTTGACGGTGGACAGAAGCACTTGAATTTGGTGCAAAGAGGAAAAAAAATAAATAAATAAAGCAATGCAATGAAAAAGGTATTATTACCAGAACAGTGGGTTATGAGGTATTCATTAGTAACATGGGTAGATATGAGTGAGAAAAAAATTACGTTTGTCTGAAATGAATAAAATGTGGAAATAGCTAAGAAAAGGGCTGGAAGCTATGGTGAATTTATATTGCAGGTACAATATACTACATATTAAGGAAATAAAACTGCAAAGGTAAGATTGTGTACTAACATGTTTACTGTGACAACTTACTAAAAAGTTCTGATGTGTAGATGAAGAGTCTGAATTTTAACTAAGGTGTGATGTTTGTGTTATTATATTATTTAAGTTAATAGGGAGTTCAATATGGAAAGTCATTCATGTTGATCCTGGGTTCATGAGGAAAAGTTTCACTATGTCAGTTACAGATGAGAATAGTAAATGTATAGGTTATATGCATCAAGATTGCAAAAGGGGACGCAGAGTACAGATTTAAAGGTTTAAGTAGAAACTGTAGCTGATTAAGGCAGACTTGAATCTGACAGAGAAGTATGCTTAAATGAGGCAAAGCAATGGATTCAAAATGTTTAGAGAGAAAGGAGAGTTAAGTAATTGTGAAGGCAATAGAACTGGGATTGGTACAAATTCAAGTTCTGATTGGAAGGAAAGGATAATAACTAATATGTGTAGTAGAGCATATGCCTATGTATGCATATTTATGAGCTTAGAAAATAAAGGGCCATACTGCAAAGGGAAGCATTTTTTTAGAGTTTGGGTAAGTGTTTTGGTTTGGGGGTTTTTTTTGTTTTTTTTTTAAATGTTTCTGCAGTGCTGCTGTATTTTTATGGGATATATGTGGGTTGATTTTAGAATTATGCAGTTCCTTGAGAGTAATAAGGGGGTAACACTGGCTTAATTTATGAAGGGTCTTTATTAAATTCTTCAATTGAGTGCTTTGTTCCACTAATTATATAGGTAAGTGCTAATATAACTGGTTTATATTACATCTAGAGTACAATACAGAAGAGAATGGATGTTGCTGTTCTAAACCTCCTTTGTTGCAGAAAAAGATAATGAAAGCCATAGAAAGTCTTGAAATCTTAGCCAATTTATCCAGCACGCTATGAGCTAATGCAAGATTGGAGACATACTGCATCAACTGCTGATTATTTTATACTACTTCTAATGCCTTGAAATGAAAAGAAGTAAATTAATGGTGCAATAAAAAGTGGAATTTAAATAATGTATTTTTTGACATTTTCAATCCAATCCTATTATTAGTCTTTTTGTATTGGAGAAAAATCCAATCAAATCAGACAAGTATTGAGACTTCCTGCCTTCTCCCATATACAGGAATTATAGAGGTTCCTCAAAGAAATGTTGCAAAATATTATAATTTTGATAAGGATCTAAAGCAACCAGTGAACAGGAACTAACAGAAATGTGTTTTCCCTAGCTATGGTGCTTCATAATACCATTATTATTTTTGTTTATACTACAATACTTAATATTCCATAAGCATTTCTTTCATAATGATATTATTAGGAGTATAAAATTTGCTTACGAGGCTTTTTTCATCTAAAAATGGAAATCCAAAATGTAATATATCTGAGCTTATTTGAAGCAAAGGTAGGGGGAAAAAGATAGTAAGGACTAGGCACATTTGTGTTCCAAGAATCTAAAGCTTAATTTGATTTCTAGTCTTAACTGTTGCATTTAGACCTAAAAGTCAAAATTGTCTGTGTATCTGTACAGTTAGGATGGTGTCAAAGGACTTAACCCAGTTGGAAATGGGAGACAATGAGGCCTAAATGCCTGGAAAACAGAGTGGTGATAGAGGCTCTCATGCACTGACCTGCTGAAAATGTTGTAATTACAGTGCTATCCCAAGTGTCCATTCCTGAATACAGGTGGCATGGGAAACAAAACAGCAGTATCAATGTGCCTGCACAGCCACCAAGCTGGGAATTTGTGTGTGATTGCAGAAGTGTGGGATGACTTGCAAGGTGGAAGTTCTGCAGGAGATGGAGGAGATGCACACAGGCTCTCAAGGAAGAATGGGTTGGGAAGGAGCTGTCCTCTGTGCAAAGGACAGACCGGAGTGTGCAAGAACTTGCCTACAGTGCGAGATGGCCCAGAGCATGGTGGTCAAGAGCAGAGAACAGATGAGCAGGGGTGGTGTGGTTGTATATCTGCAACACACTAGTTAGTCAAAAAGTGTGGCCCCACCTTGAGTACTATATTGAGGTTTGGGTTTCTTAATACAGAATGTTACCTTCTCTGGAGACATTCAAAACCATCTGGATGCGTTCCTGTATGACCTAGTCTAGGTGTTCCCGCTTTGGCAGGGGGACCAGACTAGATGATCTCTTGAGGTCCCTTCCTGATATTCTGTAACTCTGTGGAAAGACATTGGTGAGGGGTCTAGAGAAGGGCAAAAAAGATGATGAGGGGTCTGAAGAATGAAGTCTTAATAGGACCTGTGAAGGATACTGGAAGTATTTAGCCTAGAGTAAAGGAGGCTGAGNCCACCTTGAGTACTATATTGAGGTTTGGGTTTCTTAATACAGAATGTTACCTTCTCTGGAGACATTCAAAACCATCTGGATGCGTTCCTGTATGACCTAGTCTAGGTGTTCCCGCTTTGGCAGGGGGACCAGACTAGATGATCTCTTGAGGTCCCTTCCTGATATTCTGTAACTCTGTGGAAAGACATTGGTGAGGGGTCTAGAGAAGGGCAAAAAAGATGATGAGGGGTCTGAAGAATGAAGTCTTAATAGGACCTGTGAAGGATACTGGAAGTATTTAGCCTAGAGTAAAGGAGGCTGAGGGGAGACTTTATCACTCTCTACAGCTACCTGAAAGAAGGTTGCAGAGAGATGGAGATTGGACCATTCTCTTGACTAATAGGTGATAGGACAAGAGGACACAGCCTAAAGTTTGCTGGGAGGGATCTAGACTGGATATTAGGAAAAAAAAATACACAGGAAGGGTTACTAAACATCGGAACAGGCTGCCCAGGGGAGCAGTTGAATCACCATCCCTGGAGGTATTTAAAAGATGGGTAAATGTAGTNTTGGACTACATGGTCTGAAAGGTTCCTTCCAATCGTTGCAATTCTACAAGTCTGTGAAGTGGGAGCAAAGGAAATTTTAGGAGGTTGGAGGAAGCCTCTGCAATGCAGACTCTGACACTCTTAGAAAATTTCACCTACCCTGATATTTGGTAAAAAGAAACAGGGCAGAATGCAAGAAATGTGTGAGATTTCTGAAGAGCATCTATATGATTTCTTGAAACAGGCAATGAAGGAGGTAATGAGGGTAGAATTCTCGGACTTTCAGTTACAAGCAAGGAAGGGCAAGGTTGGAGATGTGCAGAACAACGGATACCTTATCATACTCTCTACAGCTATTCTGAAGTTAAATACAGAGAAGTAAATGGAACAAACAGCAGAGTTATGACTCTGGTATTCAGGAGAGCACCTTGTTTAGAAATCTTCTGATAGTCAAATAGACCTCCCCAGAACAAGAAAGAGTCCAGGAATCTAGTTGATGTAGTCTGTTTTGAAGTGTAGCGAGTCTAGCAAGCATGGTGAGAAGGCAGTATAGATGAATGAGGAACTCCCGACTGACTTCAGATACAAAAAGGAGGGCCACTGATAGTAGAAGGAGGAATTACAGACCCTTGGCTGAAGAATGTAGTTGTGGAGTGGAATGAAAACCAAAAAGGAGTGAGAAGGGCTTTTAAAAGTGTATTGGCAGAAAAAGGAAGAAAGAAAACCTGTGAGTCTACTACTCAGTGGGCAGTGGAAGCAGTGGCTAAGGACACAGAAGTCTCAGTCCCTTTTTAGTTTGGATTTTACTAGAAAAATATTCCCTCAGGCCTTTCAAATCATTGAGCTTAGTGGCAGCATTGGAGTAAAGAAGGATTGGTGAGAGATCTTTTAAAACAATTCAAATTTATTCAGATTCACAGGACATACAAGATCCATCCAAATGGATATTGGGGAAGCAACTGACATAATTTAAGACTGTTCTCTGTGGTCATAAAAAGATCTTGTTTTAGGGGAGATTTTGCTTGTTTGGAAAAGGAAAAGTTTGTGCCCGTCTTCATACAGAGGAAGGTTTTCAAATTCAGTCTCCAAAGGACTATGGAGCAAGTCCATTTCTACATATGTAAAAGACGAGGTGATTTGGAAATCCAGCATGGATTTGCTAGGGTAAGACTGCATCTGACCAATTTGAATGGTTTATATCATCAAGATATTGGCTCCATTGACTAGGGAAAAGTAGATGTTGCTTAGTTACACTTTTAGCAAGGCTTTTCACGTTATTTTCTGTACCATTGACAGCGGAGATACAGTATAGGTGTGCAAGTGACAAGGTGGATGTAATATGAGTTCTCTTGTCATGTTGAAAGGGTTGTTGAAAAGCTTGTTGAAAGGTAGCTAACCAAAAACCAATTTTCAGGCAAATATTGGTCAATAAGAGAATTAATAATCTATGCAATATTAATGATGCAAACACTGTGATAAAGTGCATGCCCCTACAGGTTTGCACATGATACCAAACTGAGTGAAATGAGAGATATAATGGACAGAAATAAAATTCAAGGAAAACAAACACAGGCATTGCACTTGGGACAGAAGAGCCTAAGCAGTGAGCCCTGGAGGCCAATGGGATAGAAAGCAGCTTTACAGAGAAGTATCTGAGGTCCCGATGAGTTTAAAATAAGTCAAGAAATCACCAGGTTTGCTCAGCTTTAAGAAGAGAAGGTTCCAGGGGAATCCTATTGCAGTTTTCAACTGTGTGACAGAAGGATGTGGAAGGAAACAAGCTCTTCTGTGTGGTATCCAGCAAGGAAGAGGAGACAGTGTTGAAAAATTGCAGCAATGGTTCAATTTTAGGAAAAATTCTTTCCTATTACATTGATTAAGCACTCACATAGGTTGCCTAGACAGTTTCTACAATTTCAATCAAAATTAAGATGTTCAGATGCTCAAGGCATGCTCAAGTGGGCATGTTTTGAGTAGCGTGCTGCAATTGACCCTGTTGTAAGCAGGAAGTGAAAACAGATGGTCTCAAAAGGTCCCTTTCAACCACAATTACCCTGTGAAATTGTGACGATAAGAAACATGCAGAAAATTATTCGTAACAGTATGAAGAATGATGATGAGCTGAGTCAAGGTTCCATGTAAAGTCTATTCATAAACAATTATGTAGCTTCAACTTCTGAATGTTGATAAATGTGGGCATGGAGCAGACAGTCAAGGATCTAAGATGCCCTGAGAGATGGAGTTTGAAGACATTTTCTATGCAATTCCTCCAGAGTGTCTTTCCAAAAAACACCAAATCCATGTATCTCCAATCTAGAGATAAGAATGTTGTGGGGGACTCTATCAAGACTTTACAGAAATCCCAGCAAATTTTATATTTTTGAGCATTAATAATTTTGGAAACAGAGAAAGTTACATGTTAAGTAAAGATAATGAGACTGAGTATATTAAGCATTATTTTTTCATTCTTCTTCTTTCTCAATAACTGAGTTAGAAAGACTGCAATACTTTGCATTAAAATAGTATCCTGTTGTAGTTAACCACTTAATTAATGAATGTGCAATTTTTCCTGTTTAAGTCTCTTTGAAGTATCTGTTTTTACTTTTTAATCTCCATTCTATGCTTTTTGTCCTTTGTTGTCTTTTTCCCCTCAAAATACAAACAGTCAAGTATTGGTAAGAGGGGGAAAAAAAAGGAATTTGCTCATCTTTACTGTTTACAACAGGTATCATAAAGATTTCTTTAGAAGTAATATTGAAGACCTGAAAGGCATGCAGAAGTATTTCTCAGGTATGGGCTGTGCCTTTCCCTAGCCCAACCCAAAAAGCTGTCTAAGCAGGTTTTTATCCATTTGTCACTATTACTAAACATTTCAGAGAGGCAGATCAGTGTGTGACTTATAATGTTAATTGATTAATTGGAAACTACTGTTCTGCTCTGAGCTCTGTATTTCATCTTCATCTTAACTAACAGGTGTTTTTCATATCAGAGATTTTTCAAACAGCACTGAGAGGACTCTTGGACATATTTATTCCTCAATAGATAATTTTACCTCTGTAAAACTGACTTTACTGAGCTACAACTTTTGATTTAAGGTACTGTAGGATATGATTATTTCATGAGATTTCACCCTCAGTTATGTTATACAGCTTATGTGTTTCCCAACACTTAAAATCTTTTTTTAAATTTCTTGTTAAAGCTCACAGCAAACACATAGATTGTGCTTTAAAAAAGACTGTAAATAATCTAAATAATACTAATCATGGTAAAAAAATCTTTTTTGATTTGAAGCATGTGTTATGTTAAAAATTTGAAGCTACATAGGGGGCAAAAGACTTCTAACCATTGCAGTTTTTGAGCCTTTTTTTCAAGGAAGAGGGATTTTGAGATCTGCTGCAAGGATAATCAATGTACAAAGCCCATGTCATGAGGAAGAGACAGGTACTTTTTCTCCCTATCCATAGAGAAAGATAGACATGTACCTTTGGACTTCTATCAAGTTTTAGATGTTCAATGTAAGAGGGGCAAGAAGGGAGAGGCATAGGTAAAACCCAAAAGACCAGACAAAACAAAAGAACCAGTCCTGAGTCAGAAAAGTTTAATACAAGGTCAGTTGCAGAGAGAGAGGGCAGGTGGCACAGGGCTGCCCTTGTCCATGGCTGTGGAGAGTCTGCAGCTGCCTCTGGGACCATGGTGCGGTGCAGGTAGGGCTGTGTGTGTCCTTCTTGTCCTAGGGCCAATGGCTTTGTGGGAAGCTGCAGAAATGTCTGGCTGAGTGTCTGGGGAGAGGGGTGATGGCAGTGTGGCGGCGTCTGCTCCTGTCCCTGCCTAGTCCTGGGGCTGCAAAAGGCAAGGTAAAAACAGAGGGAGCAGCCACCCTGGCTCACCATGGGCACCCCCTGCCCTGAGCCCTCTCAGATTCCTAATGCCTTAACTTGGGTCAATGTCCTTGCAGCAGGAAGCAAGTCTCTCTTGCTGAGGACAGCTGTGCACCAGAGTGTGGTCCCTTCTCTGCCTCAGCCAGTGGCTGCAAAAAGCAAAGCCAACAACAAAATGGAGTAGCCACGCTGGCTCTCCACGGGCAAACCCTGCCCAGGGCCCAGTCAAACTCTTGATGTCTTAACTGGGTCTGCAGCACGTAGGGCATCGCTCTTGCTGTGCCTGTTTCCAGCTGAGCCTCCATCTCTGGAAGATAAAGAGCAGCCACCACCTGTCAGGCCACACATTCTCCCTGTCCCCTGCCCAGGCCCTCTCCTCCCTGCCCTCCTCCTGCCTCTCCCCTCAGCCCTCGCCCTCCCACCTGCTCGCCTCCACTCTGGGCTCTTTCTCTGCCTGCTCTGGGCACTCCTGTCACCAGCCCTTGGAACTCGGCCACCACCAGCGTTTTGCCTGCTGTGATGTGGCCCCCATGTCACCAGGAGTTCCAGAGCTGATAGAATGGTGAGGTCTTGGCTGCCTGGGCAAAAAGGGCTGCTGCTCTTCAGTCTTGTCCCAAAGCACTGGGACAAGTGGGACGGACAAACTCCACAGCTCAGGTTCTTACTGAAGATTGCTTGCATGGAGATCCCACTGCCACTCCTGTCTGTGTGGCCACAGCCTCTTGCCCAGGGCTGTGGTCACTCCACAGCCTTTTACCATCCTATCTCACCCCACCTCCCCTGGCTGTCCTCCTTGGTGTCAGGGCCAGAGCAGAGAGGAGAAAATAAATGTGCAGTCTGTACCCTGTGGTGGAGCAATTGATGGTTAACACACACTGACCTAGAGCCAGGTGAGCTCTCAGACAGTCTTGTCTCCTTTAGATACACATGGCACTGTCAGATAGGAACTGGGAAAAGTTACATGCCACTCTCGATTGGCCAGGAGGGACAGATGATGGCATCTCACTTTGCACTAAATGCTTATTTGGATTCCCAGTGTAAGGCCTAGAAGTTGTTTGTCTGTGTGCATGGGCAGTTAGCCCACACCTGGTGGCACAGAGCAGGCTTTGGGTGCCCAGGAACAGGCTCCACAGTGTCACCTTAGGAGCCTCACCTGAAGAGCCTCCCCTGAGCTTATACAGGAGCTTAGCTGCTATACGGGACAGAGTAGCTGGGTTGGTGTGAATATGGCACCCTGCTGGTCTACTCTGCCTGACACTCTCAGACTTGACCCCACCCCAGTGGCACTATGTGTTTATCAGTTTGAAACTCAACACCCTGTTCAGCTTAATTCATGTGCTTGAAATGAGGTCTGCAGAGCACTTCAGATGTCCTAAGGCATCTCTCCTGATCCCAAGAAGTCACTTGAAAGACCTCTTGTAGATCAGAGAATCCCACAGAATCCCAGAATGAGGGGGTGGGAAGGAACCTTTGGAGATCTTCTAGTCCAAGGCTCCTGACAAAGTAAGTGCTCCCAGCAGGCTGCACAAGAGTGCATTTTGACAAATTTTGAGTCTAGAATAATATAATGGGTTAGGTTAGAAGGGACCTTAAAGACCCTTCCAACCCCCCTACCATGGGCAGGGACACCTCCCACTAGACCAGGTTGCTCAATGTCTTATCCAGCCTGGCCTTAAACACCTTCAGGGAGGGAGCATCCACAGCCTCTCTGGGCAACCTGTTCCAGTGTCTTACCACCCTTACCATTAAGAATTTATTTCTTATATCCAGCTTAAACCTAGCCTCTTCCAGTTTTCATCCATCACTCCCAGTCCTGCCATCCTGTACCCTGTTAAAAAGCCCTACCCCTGCCTTTCTGTGGGGCCCGTTCAGGTATTGATAAGCTAGTGTGAGGTCCCCCCTGAGCCTTCTCTTCTCCAGGCTGAACAAGCCCAGCTCCCTCAGCCTGTTCTCATGAGAAAGGTGCTCCAGCCCTCTGATCATCTTCTGGCCTCACTCCTCTGAAGAAGAGTAAATGTAATGGATGAAGTGAAACTTTTTAAGCTACAGAAATATTGACTCCAATGCAATGCAGTGTGAATGGCCATCTTGGGGGGATAAGATAGTACAAATTGGAAACTTGCTGTTTTCCAATTACTAGTCTTCTCACTCCAGTCCTGGGCTTTTTATTGTCTTGCTTTTGCAAACATTGATGCCATTAAAGAAAACAAACATTTTCTGAATAGTACAAGAAAAGTCTAAAACAAATGCAAAGGGATTTCTTTTTTAAATTCACTGTGTACATCTAGGATTTCATTTTTTAAACTGAGGGTCAGTAATATTGTCTGTCTAGAAAGACCACTAAGGTGAAGGAAAGAACAGGCTGCTGAGAAGATAAAAATCATAAAGTGTCAGTGTTTTATGTGCTTGTCAAGAAAAAGTAAGTTTCTGGAAATGAGTTGTCTGACCCTTTCATACAGTTTGTCCCTCTGTTTCTTATTGTAGCCATCTGGTGCGGTGTTCCTCTGCTTGCTGGGGTCAAATAAGTCCAATCCTTTATTAGATACATCCGCTTTTGACAAGCCTTTTAAGAAATGTGTTCATTTCCCTTTGGATTTTGTCCCAAACCTGATACCAAACCAATATTTTCAGGAAAACCTCTTCCTCTGGTGTGCCTCTAGTGTATTATGTTTTATTTTTAAGATCAAAAAAACCTGAGGTTTTGACCAGAAAAATGTTACTCTAGAACTAAAGAAAACATCAAAAAAACAACAAACCCAACTCTGTTAATTGGCAAAAGCCCCTTTGAAAAGCATTTTCTACCTCACTGACTGTTTTTTTCCTGGATTGACATATAATTGGCAGAATTTTCACAGCAGATACCTGTAAATACTTTGGGGTTTGTTAAAAAAAAAAAAAAAGTCACCGATTCACAGAATATCAGGGATTGGAAGGGACCTGAAAAGATCAGCTAGTCTAAGCCCCCTGCTGGAGCAGGGACACCTAGATCAAGTCACACAGGAATGCATCCAGGCAGACTTTGAATGTCTCCAGAGAAGGAGACTCCACAACCATTCTGGGCAGCCTGTTCCAGTCTTCTATCACCCTCACCATGAAGAAGCTTTTTCGTGCATTTATGTGGAACCTCTTGCACCCATTGCCCCTCATCCTACTATTGCATGTTACTGCAAAGAGCCTGACAAATTTTGAGTCTAGAATAATATAGAATAATATAATGGGTTAGGTTAGAAGGATCCTTAAAGCTAAAGATACCCAACTCCCTCAGTCTTCCCTCCTAAGAAAGATGCTCCAATTCCTTCTTCAACTTTGTTGCTCTGTGCTGTACCCTCTCCAGTAGTTCCCTGTCCTTCCTGAACTGAGGAGACTGAGCACAGTATTACAGAGGTGGTCTTAATAGGGCTGAATAGAGAGGGAGGAGAACCTCTCTCGACCTACTAAGCACACCCTTTCTAATACCCCACTGGATGCCACTGGCCTTCATGGCCACAAGAGCTAGCTCATACTCTTAGGTTAACGTTTTGTTATCCATAGCATGCATGGGCTCCATATCTTCTGGTCATTCAGAGAGGATTGGGCCCAGTTGGTTACTTTGACATTTATGAGAACTAGCATTTTGACCTGTTTGCTATTATTAGGGTTACTGTACAAATGCAGATGTCCAAGAGCCTTTCCAGAATGAAGATGGAATTTCCCAAGGATGACACAGGCATTGACCCAGGCTTTCTTAAGATTGGAATGTTAGTTATTTTCCCACACTTTAATTATACATCTTGAATGCATCAGGACAGGCTATCTGTGGCTTACTTTGTGAAACTTTAATTGTAGTAAATCTTCAGGACAGAAAACCTTTGGAGTGACAAAGATAGAGTGTAATGGAGAAATGTGGCTTTTAGGCAAGGATATACAGTAAGACATAAAGAGTTATTTAAAGAACAGAGTGTATTTTACATTGAGTATTACTGTCTTGCAACATAAAGACCTTTCCTGGTACCAGTTTTGAGTGGCATGAGACCACAAGTTCAATTCCTTGTGGGTTTCAGTAGACATGCAAGCCTGAAGCCAGCCTGGAGCAAGTTGCTTTACAAACAAAGTTGTTATTCAGACTGAATGTTGAAATGTCAGTTTGTTCTAAGTTATCCTTAATAAATTCTAGCATCTCCCTGGCAAATGTTTTGTAGCATTGTCAGCATGGTAGGGGTATTTAAAATTTCTTTCCTACACTGGTATGGACTGTATTGGATATTACGTGAGTGAGGTTGTTCCAGGTGGAAAGGACTTTTGCTATTGCAGTCTATTGAATATGTCATACAGTTCACCTACGTAGGTCTCCTCTGCCAGGATACAGCTAATACTGATAGACTGGCATGCTGACAATGAACTGTCATAAATGTCATGAATTCTTAAGAGAAAAAGCTATGCTTAACCTATGGTAGACATATTTGGTCATGTTTTAAGTGTTCAGTTTGCAAATGAGACCTATCATTTAAAAATCAAAATCTGTCACTTCATGTCTTTTGAAAATGGTGATAAAACATATGCAGTAGATTTTTAAGCTGTACTTTTGATGTGGCAAAATGGTGCCTCATGTTACAACCATCCTGAAGTTAAACTGAATATATATGAAAGATAGACAGGAGAGAGGTTGTACAGAAGAGGTGTACATTCAGTCTAAAAAATGAAAAAAATCAATTTCTGGAAGAAGTACATGAAGACAAGATTTAATATAAAGACATAACATCAGTTCCACTCCAGACTGTAAGTCATGACAATTATTACCCAAATTCACCTATAACATTTAATATGCTTTGTACAGTTTTAGTGTATAGTCTGACAAAGAAGGGTGTCCTTCCTGCCTGCTTTCCTTAGAGCTCTAAAGTATTTGCTTGCATAGTGAGATTTTATTTTCCTATCTGATTCGCTACTATCTTTTACTTAATTTTTTTTTGTCAGTTAAATTTTCACCTGGAACAGGATTAGTTGTTGTACACTTGAAATCCAGTGAATGTATTAAATAGGATTTGTAATTAAATGCTCTAAAATTTTCATTACATCACATTTCAAATACTGGAACATTTTCTTCTTCCCTTAGTAGTTCCAACTAAAATATGATAATTTTATGAGTTATGCAACAGGATTTTTCCTATCATCTATAAGTAATTCTACAAAAATAAGTTATTTATAGTACTTCTCTAGTTCTTATTGGTAAAAATGCAACTTAGAATATGGACCATTTACTAACTCATGTGTAATGTTGATAAAGAATGACAGAAAGGAAAATACCAAGAAGATTATCGAAATAATTTACTCCCAAGAACACTTTAAAATAATTTTTAAGAATTAAATTAAAATGAAGATTTTAAATATTCAGATATATGTCTAATTTGTAACATAATTGGCAAATTATAAACAGAATGTCCTATCTCAGTCTATTTGGTTTCCAAACTCATGTTTTTTGAAACTTTTTCTGCATACATACTTTGCACAGTTCCTAGGACAATGAGGCCTTCAAGCATGTTATTTATGCCAAAAAATATCCGAGTTCTTTATCTCTGTATTGTACAGACCTATCTCATATTGCGTAATAGTTGTCTCAGGATTGCAATAACATTTTAATAAAGAAAATTAATTAACACCAGAGTCTTTTGCTCAAAAAAGGGCCTATTCACTTAAACTAAAGCTAAAAAGTTAATGCTAACATTTTCAGATGGAGATAAAACCTTACAGAAACATCTCTCAAGTAATTACAACTCATTTTCTTGAACAAATATATTCCTAAATTGGGCCACAAGTGTTTCTTAAGTATTCATTGAGTAACACACAAGTAAAGATGCCATGATCAATAGAATGCTAAATGTAAGCAAAACTAGTATCTTGTAGAGTATTCTTACATTAGTATATGTTTTATGTCTGCTTTGTGCCTGTCACAACCAACCTCTGGAGACACAACATGGTGCTTCAGCGCTGCTTCAGCCCATCGAGTCAGGCTGTACCTGGCTGTACCTGGGGGAAGTAAACACAAAACATAAGCACTTTGCAAATTCAGACTCTCCTTCCAACTGCAGCAAGGTCTACACACAGCTTCTCACAGGGTTGTTCGGTGTAAATATCCTGCAGTGTCTAAGTATTGAGACTGTTGTCCTTGTATCATCTCCAGTATCAACAGCTCAGCAGGAAAACAGATGACAGGAGAGCAGTGAAGGCTGTACCTTGAGTTCAGCAAGGCTTCTGACATAGTCTCCCATCCTGTGTGAAGCTTAGGAAGTGTGCGTTAGAGGAATGGACAGTAAGGGTGGATTGAAAACTGGTTGAAAGATGGAGCTCAATAGGTCATGATTCATTCCTGCTGCTTCTTATATCTGTGCGAAATGTCATGAAACCATCTCAAGAGACACAGGCCAATGTCCAGTTTCTGTAGTGGTGATGTTTATTTATTTGTAATTAATTAACCTGAAATCTGGCTCAATGATTTGGAACGGCATGTAGCTTTAGCAAGAGGAATGAGGTCACACTGTGTTTTGTACCTTAGGAGACTTCCATGTATGCTCCAGCCTGGAGTCACAGCTGCCAGGGGCATGCCAGTAGGCACATCTTAAGTAATACAAGTAATACAAGTAAAACATGACATGCTTAAGGAATTGTATGCAATTTTACAGCTGTAGCCTGGTCTCATGGAAACTCTTAAGGCTCACCATCAAGAACCTCTCTCTCTTCCACTTTGCTTCCAGAGAAAATGCCTTTAAGTGTTAATTGTGGCCCACTGACCTTTTTGAAATAATATTTCAGCCCTCAGGTCGAAAATTAACATCACTGCATTAAGCAGGCTGGAAAATGTAAATCTGCGTTGTATCTCTTGAGGAAAATAAAACAATTGTGGTAATTTATAGTGTTTAATATGCTCTATTATGCAATAAAATCTCATCAGTCACATTGAAAAGGATAGTGAAAGTGGAAGCCAAAGCACATTAAAAATTATTCGTGGGCAGCAGGTTTTTTAGCAATAAGGATAGAGATAGTTGTTCCTGCAGCACTTTGTCAGAAAAATCAAGATAAATAATATTCTATATTTAGATGGATTGCCATCTCCTATGGCTTTTTCAGAAAGAGATTTTCAGGTCCAAGTACAGTAGTGGGAACCTAAAAAAATTTGCTTTTCCACTAGTACTACTGAAATCAGACCATATTTACTTTTTAAACTTAAGTCAAAAATTACATAGGTATTTTCTAGGACCTCTCTTCTTTGCACCACGTTGCAGAATAATTTTCTCTGTCTTTCTCTGCCTTAGTGAATGTTTTAGCATTGGGTTTTTTTTTTTGTGGAGCTCCTCCAGATAGATAGATAAAGACTAAACCACCCAGGATACCTTCAGTCCTAATGGTCATGACAGAGTGGCCTTAGGGGCATCCAGTGATACGTGCAGAGTCCTTTGCTTTCCTTAGGGCTTGGGAGGGATGGAGAGATTATCTTACTGCTGGTGCTCTCTGGGATAGCCCTTATCCAGTTACCACTTTGTGCCTTTAGTTACTATAATGGAAATATTTAAGAAATGTCATTTTTATTAGATGCTATTTCCACTTTTTTTGAAAACTTTGTAATTTTTTTCTTCTGGCAGGTCCTATGCAGAACTTACTCATGCTCATTAAAACTTGGGATGTCACCAGAGTACACTTTTCTGTGAATAGACAGCTGTTCGGAGGATGAAAAATACCCAGCCCTAAAATGAGCAAAGTTCTTAAGACATTTGCTTTCAAAATGGTCAACACAAGTACCATTGTATAATGGAATGTCATAGGCACTTAGCTTTCATGGAGCAGTTATTGACTGGTCACATATTCAGACCTTAATGCCAAGGTCAGTTAAAACAAACCAAAGTCTGATCAACATATATTTAATAAGAGAAAATTGTGAGGATGTTATGACAGTTTCCTGTTCTGACCTGTTTTCATGCAGGCCAATCACAGCTTCAATGTCTGTATTCTTTTACCTGTTATCTTTTCATTATACCTTACCCATTTCCATGTTTCCCTCTAAATGTCAGTTCCTACAGCTGAAATTTAATTTGAATTTTAAAATATATTCATCCTGCCAGAGCTTTGAACATGAGTTTATGATTGCTTCTTGGAATGTCGCTTGCCTCAGTGGGATGTAATAAATTAGTCTAATCATATGGTGAGTACTTCATCCTGTGTTTGTTCCTGCTAGGAACTGAAATTGTCTCTGTAATTGTATGCAAATCCTCTCACCAGCATAATCAAAGGAAACCTATGTGTAGCTGCTCATCCTCTGCAAGAGAAGCATAAAAGTAACCCAACTTTTAATTCTGCTTAAACAAAAAGTTGTATCATCATATGGAAAATATAGGTGTAAATTAAAAGAACTTACAATAAAAGAGCTGAAAACAGATACTTTGCTAATATTGCAGACTACTTTTAGTTCTGCTTTTGCACATATGCACAATACTATGTTAATAATTTTCATAGCATTGAACCTGAGAAATAATAATATTGAGATTTTCTCTTTTAAATATGGGGAAAATTCTTCTCCATTGAAATTTAAAAAGATTGATGATACAAGGTTTTATGACTTGGCTTCAGAAGGTGCCTGTTTCCTTCCACTGCCAGCAGAAGGACACTGGAGTAGCTACCTCAGATTTAGGCATTGAAATTTCAGTTGAGATAAATCCTCTTGTAAGTCTCTTACTAAAAGGCATGTTTTATGTATTGGCTTCAAATCATTCTGATTTGCTTCTTTGAACTCTGTCAGATATTTTAGCATTTAATTTTTGAATGTGGACATCAAAAAGAGATTTAGTCATGTAGGAGTAGCTCAGTGTCCTGCATGAAGATCATATCATCGTAACCTTCCTTCTCCCTGTTTCTCTTCTCAAGTGTCTGTGTGGAACCTTAGCTGTCTTACTCGGCATCACCGGAAAAAATCAGTTCTGAATTTCTGTGACTGTGATAGCTATATTTGTGAAGACATGCAAATGAGACAAATTATCAAGTGCCCGTTGCCCTATTAGTTCTTTATAGAGGAAGGGGAGAAGAGGGTAGAAGGGGATGAAGCAATACCTATTTGTTCATTTGCCTCTTTTAAAAATTCTGACACTTCTTTGCATGCTGTTTTACACAGTAAAATGCAAAGTGTAAATTATTTACATATATCTGTATATTCATGTGTATTTACTTGTATGTACGTATATATGTATGCCTGGAAGAAATTTAATTCATTATTTTTGTAGAATCATATATCATAATTAGTTGGAATGAATCTTCAGGTGTCATCTAGTCAACCCTCCTGTAGTGAGCAGGGATATCCTGCACTATATCAGGCGGTATTGGTGACAAGGATTAGCCCAGATCAAGTGTAGCACCCTGCACTTGTCCTTCTTGAAATTCATCAAGTTTGCATGGGCCCGCCTCTCCAAACTGTCTGGTTCCCTCTGGACATCCCTTCCCACTAGCTTGTCAGCTGTACCACTCAGCTTGGTGTCAAACTTGCTGAGGCTGCACTCTACTCCCTACATCTAATATGAAGATATTAAACAGTATGGGTCCCAGCACAGATCCATGAGGGACACTGATCATCACTCCTGTCCATCTGGACGTCAAGCTATTGACCACAACACTCTGGATGTGACCATCCAGCCAGTTCCTTATCTGTGAAAGAGTCCACCCATCAAATCCATATCTCTCCAACTTAGAGATGAAAATGCTGTGGGGGACTGTGTCAAAGGCCTCGGGGAAGTCCAGATAGGCAATGTTGGCTGGTCTTCCACTGAGGTAGTCACTCCACTTTAAAAGTCACTGGGATGGTCAGGCATGATTTGCCCTTAGTGAGGTTGTGCTGGTAGTCTTGCATCACTTCTCTGTCCTCCATGTGCCATAGCATAGCTTATAGGAGAATTTGCTCAATGATCTTCCCAGGCACAAAGGTGTGGCAGAAAGGCCAGTAGTTCCCAGCATCCTTCTTTCTACACTTTTTGATAATGAGTCTGATGTTTGCCTTCTTCCAGTTACCAGTGACTTTGCCTGACTTCCATGACTTTTCAAAGTTTTGTTTTCTTGTAGAGTCATGTTCTTTTTATGAAACAGATACTAAACTATTTTCAGGATTTAGTTCAGATTGATACTTGCTAACCCTCAGATGAAGTGTCCAGGAGATATAAGATTATACAATGTCATAGAATCATAGAATTATTTAGGTTATGAAAGATGATTTAGGTTATTTAAGATGATCAAATACAACCATAAACTTAACACTGCCAAGTCCTCCACTAAAACTGTGTCCCTAATGCCCCATCTACACACCTTTTAAATACTTACAGGGATGGATGTCTTCCCAGGGCATATTACATTTTTCTGAAAATATTAAATATTTGAGAATATGGATTTCAAAGAAATCTTAACTGAAATATAAAACAGAAATAATGTGCCTGGGATCTACAAGTAGAACTTTTGGAAATAGTAAGGTCCTATAAATTATGCTGTGTGGTATCCAATGAATGTGGACATGACCTACAGAAAAGCAGGGGTAGGACTTTTTAATAGGATACATGATGGCAGGACTAGGAGTAATGGATGCAAATTGAAAGAGGGGAGATTTAGGCTAGATATAAGAAAGAAATTCCTTTCGGTGAGGGTGGAGAGTCACTGGAACAGGCTGCCCAGAGAGGTTGTGGATGCCCCCTCTCTGGAGGTGTTTAAGGCCAGGTTGGATGAGGCACTGAGTAACATGGGAGTTGTCCCAGAGGAGGTGCTGAAACTAAATGATCTTTAAGGTCTCTTCCAACCCAAATGCATTCTATGATTCTATGTCTTTGAGATAGGATTTCAGCTCTTTTAAAACTAAGGTTTCTTAGTGTGAATACTGTTCTGTTCAGAACACTTTTCTTGTATTTTCCTCTCATTTATGTATAAGATACATCACTGTATTTATGCAAATAGTCAGAGATTGGCAGGTAAAAGACTTAATTTTCTATGCATTCCCTGTATAAAGGAGGGAGAAGTTCTGACATCAGGATCCTCATTTAGTACACATATTCAGTTCTGTCCTGGGACACAGATATCTTATGAAAGGACTGAGGCAGATGCCTTCTGGGAAAGACTAGTATGTGACAATATAATTAAAGACAGCACTATAATGCATTCATAAGAATACATTAGAGAACTCCTAATTTTAAGATACACCAACTCAAGAGTGCTTTATCTTACAGTCTTAATATTCTTTGACATGGTTCTTTTGGATGTTGCTTAGACAAAGGCCTACATACAATTGTATAACATCATAGGAAAAACAGAATCCTATTAAATTGAGGCTAGAGAGGTAAGTTGGTTTGAAGCTTGCAATTTCTGGAAAACAGTTTTGCATCAATGTATAAGAGAGATAATTTGTTACTATCAGTGTTACAGACAAGAAGTTTTAGGGGAAAGGGACTACGGCTTTAAGGCATAATGGCAAAGAAGAACATTTTAAGCCATAATGTATAAAAATATGGAATATTTACAACTAAGCTGGATATTAAAAAAATAAATATATAATAAGCAGAAATAATGGGGGAATATGTAAATATATGAACATGCTGCATTTGTTTACAAAGTTCACTTTTAGCTGTTTTCTCTCCTCTTTTAAAAAAGCTGATACATGTTATCCCTAATATTAGGCCCAAGATGACTAGTGTGAATACCTAGGTATTCAGAAAGACTAGGTATCCTCTATAACTATTTTAAAATGCTGGCCTGACAGAGAGTAAGCCTAGAATCTGCATTTTATTTTAATTTGGTTTTATTCACTCTCTGCTTGCTGTTCTCAAGATAATTTATTAAGATATTCTGATAACACTACAATTATGTAGAGTTTCTCATGTGGTATTGAAAGTTTTCTAGTGACAATTTGCTAAAATTTGCTGATAATATTACTTCCTTGCTGCTTGTAAATTTTAGAGGAGGCAAAGAATTCTCACCTAAGCTGGTTCTAGCTAAACCCTTTAGTACCTCAGTCATTTGGTACCTCAGTCTTTACAGTCATTCTGCTGAGGAGGTCTCTTATTTCTTTCCAAAGAGATCTCATATTTTCCCTAGTCTTTCTCCTGTCACTGTCATATCTATAAAAGCTTTTCTTGTTGCCCTTGGTGTTGCTGGTCAAATTTAAATCTATCTTGGCTGTAGAATTCCAGGCTCTTCCCTTGCTGCTTGGACAACTTTTCTATCTTCCTCTCAGCTTATCTGACCTTGCTTTCTCTCTCTTCAGGCTTTCTTTTTGAATTTGAGTTTGTTCAGGAGCACCTATTTTATCCATACAGGCCTCCTGATGGTTTTGCTGAACCTCCTCTTCATTGGAATGCATTGCTCTTGAGCTTGGAGGGAGTGATTCTTGAATATTAACAGGGGCCCTGTTCCCTCCAGGGTTTGGAGGGAGGGGTTTATCCCATGGCACTCTACCAAGCAAGTCTGCTTTCCTAAATTTTGGGGTAGTGAGCTTGCTGTGAGCTTGCTCACTGCCCTAAGGATCTTGAATACCACTGTTGATGGTCACTGCAGCCAAGGCTGCCCTTGAGCTTCACATTCAATACTTGCTTCTCATTGTTGGTGAGAACGAGGTCCAGCGAAGCACCTACTCATTGGCTTCTCTATTACTTGGCTAAGGAACATACCATCAAAGCATTCCAGGAACTTCATGGTTTGCCATAAATGTGCTTTTGGCATAAATTTGTACATAGGCTTGTATGTATTCATCCCCTTGCATGCTTGTCACAAGACAGTTTGCTGGTCTTTGACATTAGTTTGGAGGCATTTGGTGAAGTGGGAAGAGTAATCCAAGAACTGTGAAAACACAGGCAGAACTATCTGACAGCCTACAAAAAGAGATCCTCTCAAGTTTATACCTGTTTTTGTCACTTAGCATTTTGATGAGACACCCTTAGAGTGTATTTCATATGGATATTGCAGGCTCTGAAATGCAAAGAAGGAAAAAAATCTTGCTGCCGAGTGGGTGTAGAATAAATGGGACCTGACACAGCCTGAATCTTTGATCATGAACTTCCATTGTGGAATAAGCACATAATTTACAAGCCATTCTTCAGTTAAGACTTTTTAAAAAATAAATTAATATGGTTGCGATGTGTTGACAAAATTTTCTTGTTGCTTTATGTCCTGCTCAGGAAATAAGGATAATTAAATGCTGTAGATAAAGCTGGCAGGTAACAGTCTCTACAGGATTAAGGGACAGGAAAGCAGAAAGTCTAACCGTAAAGCTTGTTTGGAGGGGTCTGTCAGCAGTGAGAAAATATTTAAGGTCACAGATCTCAGCAAGATAAGAAACACAAACTCATATAATAATAATTTCCTTTCTCATTTAATATTCTGAAATGTTTGAAGCAAAATAGTGATAAAGGAAATGCCTAAGCTGCATGTCTTATTTCCTCAGTTTCAGAACTACATACAGTAAGTTTATCCTGGTCACTAATAGATCTTCATTTGCAACCTTCATTTTAACAGATACATTTAAAAGTACATACCACTTGGAAAGATAAGTTAACACAAATATGAATTTTTCAGGAATGAATAATACAAGATAAAGCAAACTTCCTTCAAGAAGATGGTTTGTAGACACTAGGGAAAAAATACTTGCCTCGTTCTACTAAGATTTTTTACACAATTTGCATGAAATTTTGCTAAATGACTGTATTGTGTTTGCATGGCAAGGGTTTGGTAGTGGGGAGGAGAGGGGAGCTAGAGGGATAGCTTCTGTTACAAGCTTCTAGAATCTTCCCCCATATCCCATAGAGCAAATGCCACCCAGCTCCAACATGGACACTCATCTCCCCAAAGCTGATCACACACTGGCATTTAGAGAGAAGTTTGTAAGGTTCTGTGACAAGTAAGGAAGCATTAAGTAGTGATCCATGCAGTTTGCAGTTTTTCCTAGAATCTTGGTTATTTGCTTGGATGAAGAACGATCAAATACATTTGTTAAACTTGCAAATTGAAAGCATTGTGAATACATTTTTGAAATACATCCCATTTTCAGCAATGCACTTCACAGAAGACTTGGATCAATTGCAACATATCCAGAGGAAAGCAAGGAAAATTGTCAGAATGTAGGCTAAAACATGTTCCACAAGGAAAACCTGAAAGAATCATGTTTCAACAAGAGAAGTGCAGACAGGAGAGAAATGAAACATCAGCCTTCAGTTATGTAAAGGATTTCTTTAAAGAAGAATGGAACAAGCCATTCTCCAGGCCTACTAGAGACAGGACAAGAACAAATGCCTTTAAATTGTGCCAGGGGAAACCAAAGCTAGAATTTAGGAAACATCTCCTAACTATAATTAAGCAATGAATATATTACTTAGGAAGTTAAAGAACTTGCTTTGAGGCTTTTAGTGACAAAAATACCTATCTAAAATCATGTAAATATTATTTCTCTTTCTTGGGGGATGGAGGGCTAGAGAGGGGTAGATGGCATCTCGAGCTCCCCGTCTTATTTTTTTACAATCTATGTGTCCTTTCTGTGAATTATACCCAAGAAAGACCCAGAAAACACCTGTAATTCTAGCTTGCACTTGTGACCAATTTGTATGCACTTTTTGTTGAATTGTCTGTCTCCAATGCGAAATACAGAAAAAGCTAGACATGCAAATGAGTTATCATATGTCAGAGATTATGTGGATCTTACTGGTTGTGCTTGAGTAGTTGAAGCTGTGTGCTGACCAAATAATTAAACCAAAACTCTATTTTAATTAAAAAAAATTAATCATAATGATAAAAAGTAAAATAAGCTTGATTTTGAGTGTTTGCACTTATTGGTTGAATGTACAATCATGCATCAGTCATACTGTACATTTCTTGCATGGTTTTCATCACTGCAGTGTCTGGATTCATCTCCACAGGATTTGGCTAGATAAATTATAGGTATTTTCACTAAGCCTCATGTCGAGGTTCCTTCAGTATTCATTGCAGAAGAAGAAAAGCGCCACTGAGATAGATATCTGAGACTAAGAAAGCATTTTTTATGGCATAAATGACTCTCCTTTGAAAGCTAAAATTATTAACTTAGGCAACTACTTTATAGACAGCTAGAGCTAAATGACATGAATCCAGTCATGAATGTCAAATATATTGACTTATCGGTACCAAATGATTTGATCATATATTCTTCACTTATGCTGTGTGTTGGATTTATAACTAATTTATTTCTTCTACTGATCCTAACATGAATTCCAATATATGGAAGTAGCTTTCATAAAATAGCTCCAACTCTTCAATATCTCTGGCTTTTGGGATCATAGATAATCTTGGGAATGGGACCAGTTCCTATTTGAAAGCTAACTGGACCAGAAAGAGAAGAAAATGAATTTGCATTTCAATAATGTGCAGTATATGATGCCCTTCTTTGGAAACAACCCATTCTCATAAAAGGATGTTTGCTGTTCTAGGGCCATAATAAATATATCGCATGAGCTGTTTCCAAGTATATTAACATTTTCACTTCTGTCAATCAGTATTGTCAGTCTGCTAGCCACAGTAAAATACTGCAATAATATGTAAATATTATATCCTCTACATCACAGAAAATTAATAATAATAATTTCCTGAACAGTAGTTTCAAAATAAGAATTGTAAGGGGATGTAGTACTATTAGCAGCAAGCAGACACTTTGCTGTATGTCTTCTGGCAAGACAATCAGGAATGATTGCATGTGCTTAGAGGGGAAGGGGAAATAGTTTCCCAGAATGAAAAGGCTGCTGGAAAATGAAAGTTATTGAAATTTAATTATAACACTGTAATTGATCACTGAACTATTTCTTCTGAAAGCAAGCAAGGAAGCAAGAAGAAAAAGGAGAGGAAGAAAAGAAAAAAAGCCAACCATGT
Source organism: Turnix velox (assembly GCA_013400935.1). Lineage (NCBI taxonomy): Eukaryota > Metazoa > Chordata > Aves > Charadriiformes > Turnicidae > Turnix > Turnix velox. The sequence goes on along the minus strand of VZTY01006836.1, from coordinate 249,377 downwards.
GCTTTCCAGCAGGAAAATAAGTCAAGAAAATGCTCCTCTATCTCTTTAGTTTATTCTGAACACTGAAAAGATTTAGACATCGTATTTGAGTTTTCAATTAAATGGAAATAAATAAACTAAGTTATTGGCTGCTGAAATGAAATTGGAAAGGGGAAAGTTTGAAAGGCCACTGAACTTTCAAAATCAGAAAGATTACCCATTATTTGACTTGCTTGGGTGGAGCGTGGTTGTGCATAGGCTCCAATTAAACAATGTTGCAGTGATTAAGAGGAATCTTGAACTCCCAAACTCCTCCACTAAAATACGTTCCTAAATACTAAAATTGGTCAAGTATTTTGCATGCTTTGATCTGCAGAACTTATCTGAATCTCCCTGAAGAGGTACTAGTCTTTAACTAGAGACAGACCACATGCACATCTAGCATTTTTTTCATGTGACTGATGCACTTTGCAATGGAAAAGTGTCTGTGAAGTGTGGAATGAGGGAGGCAAGGGGAAAAATGTGATATTTTGTTTGATAAGTACTTTACTGTAGTATCAATCCTAATAGGTAGATTTTTTTGCAGTAAGCATCTCCAGTTCTGATTTTAGAGGGAACAAAGAGAGAGACTTTATTTTCATGTAGCACTTTTGCTTTTTCCCCAACCTGATGTCTGTGTGATACCATGTTGGAAAAAAAAAAGTGGAATATCACAATTCCATCTGACCAGAGAAAAGAAAAGCAAGGAGAGGAAGGATCAATAAAATAAATACCATCTTTGCAGATTTTCCCTGTATGTGGTTTGATTCCAGTATATTGAGGGGGAATTGTATTACTGGTCTTTAAGCGGTTGTCAGTAGTATCTATGCTTGAACAATGATCTACAAAAAAGTTGATAGACTTCTAATAAAAGAATATTCCCCAGAATTAGAGTCACATGAAGAAAAAGAAGCCATTCCTGTATGTAGCTTCCTTGCATTTGGGAAGGATTTCATTTTTTGTACAACACACAGTTGTACTAGCACTTTGTCTTGCTTCAGGATTTACTGGTTTGTTTGTTTGTTCTTTTTTTTTTTAAAAAAAAAGTCAAGCCACAAAGTCTGAGAAAGACCATGAGCTTGTCACGACAGATTTACAGATGACTTCCCAACCTGACACATTCTGTGGTTCCATCTTGGGGCACAATAATGTGTATTTTCTGATAAATGGAAGGGTTAATGTATAGGCTAGTGAGAACTTGCCTTACTTTTAAAAATTTATTTACGGTCTTAAGTGTTTTTTAAATAATGTCAGTTTGAAAAACATATGTTGTGTGTCAGTTGATATCAGTTAGCCTGGGGTTTTTTTAGTTTGTTTTTAATGCAATAAATGGTATTCCACAATACATGGGATGGAATGTAATCCAGAAAATGAATCCTATTTCTGTCTGTAGCATAACTGAGGATAAACAGCAGATAACCAGAAAATAAGTACCTTCTAGGCAGCAGCTGTAAAATTCATGTCTGCTGCCTTTTTTGGGGCAGACATCTTGTGAAGTTTAAGAATTTTGTCAAAATAGAGATGCTACTCTCAGATTCTGAGAATTACCCAAGGTTAATTTCAGATATTGTGCCTTATAAAAATGTTGGCAGCACTGCATGTAACTTATATTTTTTCCTTTTGCCTGTAGTCAATTATTTTGGACAATTAAGTGCTCTCCTTAAGATGTCTAATTTTGATAACATCTGAGCCTGTGACTGCCTTTATTCATTCAGCATAAACGCCACCATTGTCAGTCTGTTATATTAAAAATTGTGCATACACACTAAATAGATGGCTGTGACACTGATTACTTACTTGCACAGGGATTCTGAACTCTTGTAATGGAGATGTTGCTGCTACCATTTAGCTGTATTTTTATATATGTGAAGGATATGCTAGCATGACAAGAAGCAACAGAAGCTTCAAATGTTTAAATGAAGGCAGTTGCTAATGGAATGTGGCAAGTTGTACCTTGGTCCAAGGTAGAATCAAAGCTTTTCTATGTGTTTGTCTGATATTTGTCGTGCTTTATGCTGGGATAAATTCCCAGTTTGATCAAAACCCATCTTAGTAAAGTTGTCCAAGTGCAACAAGAAAGGAATAAGGGGATGTCAATGTCTGTTTCAAACCCCATTCATTCTGAATCAAAGAAAATGTTAATTTGTGTCAGGAAGCTGAATTAAGTAAATGTTGACTGCCTTTTTGGCAAAGATCAAGTCAAAGTTACAGTGTAAATGAAGCAGGAACACCTCTAACACTGGCGTGTTTTTAATGTATGTCTATATGTGGAAATTAATAGGAAATGAAGTAAGAAATACAGTGTTTGGAAAAGAATCTCATCATGATTTGCAGAGATAATTACAGGCAAGAAGGAGATTGAATATAGCAACAGGAAAAGCAGAATAATTATGCAGCAATTAAGGGGAAAGCTGTATGCTTCTTTCAAAAAGAAGTAACAGTTACGGGGTTAAAAATATATGCTGAGCACAGAATTGTTTCAATATTCAATACTTTTAAAAATTAATTTCCTAAAATAAAATACTGTTTCATAAAATTAACATTGCGTTTATATTATGAAATGTTACATGTTTTATGTATTCATTTTAATTGTTTGTATTTTTATCAACTGAATTGGGGAAAAAATGTTAATTTTGGAGTGTGGGTGCATAGTGTCACAACAATCAGAAAATGCAGATCTAAAATTAACATTTCAAGGACTGGGAATACCAATGGATCCAGGAGAAAAAAAATAACTACTTCTTTACTTGCAAGAGAATCTTAATTTTCTGATAAATCTATTGTCTCCTTCCATTTTCCTGGAGGTAAATCTGGGGTTTGGTGGGTTTGTAGGTATTATGATAATTAATTACCAACAGTATATTCAAAAATATTCATTTTAGATGTAACTTACAAAGATTCCCCTTGCAATCTGTGGGAATCTGTCACACAGTGGCATCTTTGGATGCATTGAAGTGACAGCTAGGGTCACTGCCCTCCAGTACAGGACACTTTTATTGAGGAGAGAAGAGAGCCACTTCTGTGCAGCCACATAATGAAGGATAATTTTCAAGAGACATGATATTTTGTGTTGCAATTCTAAACAGGGGCACCTTCTCTGAATTGCATCATTTGAATCAGTACATTATTAACAAACATATCTGTCCTTTTAGTTTCTCTTAACTCTGGATCTGAGGTGTACAGTCCTCATTGCCATTTACTCTAGATGAAAGATGGCAGAATGCATGCTTCCTACCTCAGGATTGGCTTGGGCAAGTCAAGACTAGATTTGCAAGCTATCCTAAAATATGTCACAAACTCACTCCTGCCTCTGTACTGCACATTCACAGTGAGAAAAAACTTGAGGAGGGAAGAAGACAAAGGGCTGCGACCTCTCCTGCAGGTTCAGGTGGAAATCTCTGAAAGGATGCTGACTTTCCCTTCTGTAAATGACTGAAGGATGATGGAGAGAGCATCAAATGCTGATAAGATAAAGACCAAGAATTCTTCCAGTAGTAATAATTCATGCTTCTGCAATGCCCTTCATTCATTGACCTCAAATCACTTCATATACATTGTTCATATAAAATCTAGTATTAGATTGATATAGTTTCTGTAGATAAGGTCTGTACTGGCATATATGACTGTATGTATAAATAAATGAAAGAATGAATTCTTACTAAGAAGCACTAAAAGCTGCCTGGAGTAAATGTCAGAAAAACCCCATCATAAACAAAACAAAGCATTTAAACATCTAATATGCTTTTGTAGTGTACAAGTACTACTGGTAGGTAAGTAAGCTCAGATTTTTTATTTGCTGTGTTTTGAAATGCCCAAATATACAAAACCAGTCTGAGAAGCTGAATGCTTGACTGAAATAGTTTGTATGTATAAATCATATAAAGATTATCCATAATGCTGAGACTCTTTGCAGGCATTCTGATCATAGCAATTGTGATTTTTGTTGATTGCATACTATTCACTGATTGTGGCTAGCAGCTTAGATAGGGATGCAAACAGCCCTTTGTTTCCTTCCCTGCAGAAGCAAATATTAAGGACATAATATTGATTAAGAGAAACTCCTATTAAAAAATGCAATGATTGTGTTACTAGTGTATTGTATCCTTTTCTTTTAGGTTATTCAATACTTCAAGCTATTATGGAAAAAGCAGGACAAAATAGCTGGCAAGTCAGTGCCATCTGTGTGGAGAATTTTAATGATGCCAGCTACAGGCGACTTTTAGAAGATCTGGACCGAAGGCAAGAAAAGAAATTTGTAATAGACTGTGAAATAGAGAGGCTTCAGAATCTCTTGGAACAGGTAATACCTTGCTTTTAATGTCACTGTAAGCACATTATCTCCAGATGAGCTACCATTGTGCATTGCATTTCATTTATTTTCTCAATGGAAATGAGATTCCTTGTTCTTTCTTTTTGTTTTTTTCACAGCTCTGTATTTTTACATCCACTTGCCTGTTCCCTTTTAATCCTTAACAGCCAGGACATCAGTGCGGTGATCCCCACAGCTTTCCTTTACCCAGCCAGCAGGTCTGTGGGCAAATTGTGCCAGCAGTTAGGGCAGCTGCACATTTGGCCCTGCATCCCAGCATCTCCATTCCTGGTACATCTTGCATCAGTGTCTCCGGGCTAGCAGATAAAATGTGGTCTTGCTGAATTGCCAAGATGCCGTCAGTCCCCACCTTCATGGGCATGAAGCTCAGTTTTGCCTGAGTTTATTCAAATCCAGTATTGCTTTCTGTTCCCAAAAAATAGCACAGGAGATGTATTTCCAGCCATAAATTCCTTTAAAATTATTATTATGCATATTCAAACTGGTAGTTTTACTACCTTTGCAGAATATTTATGAATATGAAGAGCAGTAGAATAAAGGTGTTATTGAACTGGTAAGGAAGATCACATTCTTCCTTCAGTTATTCATGGAAAGCTTTTATGAGATAAAGAAAATGCTGGTCAAGACAAACTGGTTTTCACTGGGCAGTACCCGTAGCAGTGTGTAAAGGGAATGTAAAATGCTGCTGCTTTGATGGGGCAAAACTGTCTCTATATAGTGCTTATGTATGAACTCCTTTTTAAATGATGGGAGGAAAATTAATGCTTTGAAAGTAGTACTTTTTCAAATTACAGGAAAATAATTTAGGGTTCAATATCAGTTTCTCACATGATCCCACACATTAATGAGGTGTGAGTGTATCGTTCAGTACCTGCTGCTGCTGCTGCTGTAGGAATTGCAGGGAATGAATGCCATCTGCTGGTGATAGATACTCCACTGCCACACTCTTCTGACACCGCATTAGAGAATTTTGAAGATTATGTAGGAAAAACGTTCATGATGCATCTCTTACCAAAAGCGCAACAATCTGAAATAACGTTTGTGGTACTAAAATGCATAAAATATATATGTTAGTTTTGCTTTCCCATCCAGAAGAGGTACTCTGAGAATTAATTATACAGCCAGTTTAACAAGGACTTATGCCTATTGCCATTTTTACTATAGGTATTCATTTGGACCTTTTTTTTATTCTGGACAACATTATGGTTTAACAAGTTTTATATAGTTTATACTGAAATCTTCTCCTATACAACACCTTCGCCTATGTTGTAGTGAAACAAAACACCCATTTGGTAGTCTTTTAAAATACAGTAAGAATGATTTCTCTCTCACTTCTGCCTGTGTGCATGTGCCCAGTTTCTTTTAGATGGCATGTGAACGTGACTTAGAAAAGAAATGCTATTTTACCATCTTTCTTGAAGTATACCCACTGTCCTGCATAGGTGGATTTACTGAGTACCCACTCAGTTTCAAAGCAAAATGAAATCATCCAGTATTTGGTTCGCACATGTACATTAAATATGCTTCCAGGAGCTGCTACTCATTTGCCCGCACAGATTGGCACCTCCTTAGGTAGTTCCTTTTTAAGGAACATGAAGTGTGCTCTTTGTTCAGATCACACAGAAATGAATTGGATATTGATTTTAGGTTTTTGACCTTCCCTGACTTCATACAGGTCTGAATTTTGCATGCCTATAGGTACTTAATTTAGGCATAGTAAGTCATAAAAATACAGTGACTGGCTTCAGCAGGCTGAATCAGATGTAGTGAGTTTGGCTCACCCCTCTCCAGGACAAGCCTGAAAACTAATTGAGTCCTTTTCCTATTAGTTTCACAGGAAGAGCGATGGGTAGGAGTTAACATCTGACTTGCAACTTACCTTAGCCAGTCATACAAGCAGTTTTAAGAAGCAATTCATGTGGCTTCTGCCTAATTTGGGATGGGATTAATTTTACCCAGGAAACAACTGGTTTGGGGATGTGTCTGTTTTTCTTTTCTCAGTAATGATTGTCTGTATATAGATTTACATTTGATCTAATTAAGTTGAATTAATATGTTTCAGAATATTTATCTAATGTTTCCAGATCATGTGAATTCTCCTCTACACCAACATACCTGGACATCCTCTTTGTCTTTCCAAAGGGAGGTCACTGCACAAGAAGGGATGGCATTATAGCAAGGCTAGGTAAAGCTTTAGTCTCCATTGTGAAGGTCCTTGTCTTCATACAGGCTTAACTCTGAGTAGGCCTGTAGTGCTGGTTTGGAGCTCCAAAATGAAAGCAGATCTTGCTGTCACAGATCAAATGCTGCTTGAAGACAGGGTGTCAAAACATCTCAAACAGAAAAATATTTAGTCTTCCAGAAGATACAATCGAAGCAGAAGTCTGTCTCAAGGTAGAAAAAGCAGAATAACAGCCATTTTAAAATACCAGCCCTTGACTTTTTCCCTTTGCATGAAGGCTTTAACAACCTGCAGCAGACAGGCAAGGTGGCTTCACAACTAAAAGTTGGCATGCTCTTCTCTGCATACACAGAGGAATTGATTAAGCTTCAGTGACTCTAATTAACTCAACTTCTTTCCTGCCTAGTTCTCCTGTAATTGAGAGCCTAAGTTGTGACTATACTGTAATACTTTGCAATGTACAAGTAAATGTTCTGCAGAACATTTGGGAAAAGTAATTAAATCTCAGTAATGAGACTGTAACTGAAAGTGCTTTGCCCTTAAATCTGTGCTAATGAAGGGAGAGAAACTGGCTTGTGGGTTTCTTCTCAAGTGACTGCCCATATAGATATATATATATACATTCTCACTTGTCATGACTGTAGACCTCAAGCAGAGAAGGCTGGAGACTTTTACACTCTCTATGGTCAAAAAGTCAGCATGTGAGCTGCTCCCCTGTTCTCATTGGATGCCCATCTATCTGACCTAGTTTCTGGTCACCATCTTCTCCCAGGTGCCCAGCTCAGAAAATAAATACCTTGTTCTTTCCTTACTATTATTTATGGAACTTCGGTTTTACTATTTTCTGTTTCTTTTGTCTTGTGTATTTTTCTTAGTTCATGAGTTTCTCTCATTTATTTTCTCTTCTCTATATGCCTTGGTATGTATAGAAGCTGCCTCCACACTCCTTACCTGAGGCTTGTTTTCAGAGAAAATTTCCTTCCTAGAAGCCAGTGATGTATTTGAAACACAGAATTCCCCTATGCATAGTCTAGGATGTGCGTTTCTCATTATATGATCTTCTATTCAGACTTTTGTGTTGCTATAGTGGGGTTGATGTTTTGGGCAAGGGCAAAACCTGTACTTCGTTTAAGGGTGAGGTATGGTGAGATGGAGTTTCATTTGCAGATTTTTATTCTAGGAGGGGAGAGTAGGGCCAGCATTACATATGTCATTTGCTTGGGTTCCTGACTGCTGCCATGGCCTCAGAAAAGGTTTCAGATCTTACTTCTCAAGGCTCTGCCAAGACTTACAAGACTGTGATGGTTTTCTAAATAAAGCTGCCCTCCTCTTCTTTGGCCATGCTCACCCACGCAAGACTATACAGTTTCCAGTAGCAACCAGACTTAGTTGGGGATGATTGGAAACATTTTGCTTGGTTTCTGTATTAGAGCCAGTTGGCACAGCTCAGCTCAAAGCCCTGTTTAAACACAACCCTGGAGCAAGACATCAATTTCTGCAGGGTCACAGAACTGTTACTTTGATTCATCAGTAACATAGACGGTGCCTTCAGCCTATCTGAATCACTGGATCTCTACCTACTCTCAAGAATCTGCTGTAACTATAAACATGCCAGGATAATTTTTGCTCTTCATTCTCAGGATGGCAAAATAACACCGTACCTCTTTTGTAACTTACAACAGCTGTAATCAGGAAAATATTTTTGTTACCTGTGAGTGATGAGTGGAACTCCTGCGTTATGCTCTTCCGGTTGACCTGCAGCCTCTAGTTTAGTGGCAGATCAGAAAATTAGACGCATGATACAATTCTTCCTCATTTTGAGGTTTTTAGGTTTTTTGTAAATTGCACATGCCTTCAGAAACAGATTTTAAGAAAATTAAATGAAATCATTAAAAAGAAAATATTTCAGAAAAGCCTAGCTTCACACTGCAGAAGTCTATCCTGCAATCCCAGGCTCTGGAATACAGACCACAAACATAAGATTTTTGCCAGAAGTGTTATTTTTACATATCCACTTTAAGTGATGCACGTGATTTGCTTTTGAGGAAGGCAAGCCAATTGATGCAGACATTCTGTATGGCTGCTGGTGGTGTGGCTTTGGCCTTTGACTGCTTACTGCCATGGTATCTCAAAGCACCCTTGGCAGTCTTTGACACAAGGGGATGCGATGCTGGGCATGATCACTGCTGCTCACCCCCAGAAATAACCCCAAAACAGTGTGTTACAGTGCTATGCAGAAACAACTAAAGAAATAATATGAAGGTGGAAGGTGTCCCTGCCAATGTTGTGGGCTTAGAACTAGGCAGTCTTCAAGGGATCTTCCAGTCTTCCAACTCAAACTGCTCCTAGAGTCTGTGATTCTGTGAAGATATTTTTAATGCCACTTTTCCTCAGAACTTCCAGAAAGTGTTTGCATTTTGGAGAGAATGCATCTCATCTTAACAGTTATAGAAAACTACTTAGGCTTAGCAGGATGTTTTCTAGAGATTTTGCTAAATCTGGTTAATTGTCTCCCCAATTTACTTCACTGGAAATTTGTTTTATCTGTCCATACAAAACCTAATAAAAATATGCCACATGTTTTAAATTTAAAAATAAGCTGTGATAGTTCTTTATATGTACTGTGTAACTATTAGACAGATAAAGCCCTATTTTCCTCTATGCATGCAATTGGAGATTATTTTGACAATCTCTAATTTCCAGTTTACAGGGACAAGATAGAATAAGAAGTTAAAACAAAGATGTGGAAAGATAAAATGTGATCTCCATATTTTCATGCAAAATATACTGCTTATATAGCAAATTCTTGAGATTCATATTCTTATGTCAATTACCTTTATGTCCTTGTTTATCAGCATCTCTTTTTTTCATGACATTTTAGCAGGTAGTCTGTTAAAAGCATGCAAAAGTTCTGTTGGAACCAAAGGGTGAAAGTCAGGGAGAGAAACAGAAGATTCTCTGTTTATGTGTCTTCTTTCCATATCATATTTCTAAATCACTCCCCTGAATTTAATATAAGGAATTTTCTGCTTAGTGTGCAATGAATACTTGAAACAAATTGTAATGTGAATGCCATTCCCTAACAACTAATCTGCTAATTCTTAGAGCAAGAAATATGGAATCTGAACAGACTAAGCCAAAGTAGTTACTTAATGCATATTGCAGTAGCAGGAATCAGACCCATGTATTTCTCTCACTTTTAGCTAGTTTTCCTTCTTTTCTTCCTGCTTCTTTGCATTTTATTTTTCTTCCTGCATTCTAAATATTTGCATTTCTGACTTACTGAAAATCAGAAGTCTAGTCAAGTCAGCCTGAGGAATAAGTGTATCGACCAAATTAGAAAATCATTAGTTTGATCTTATTACTTACTTTTTTTATCTCTATTTGAAATGCAAAACTCATGTTTCAAAGTAAATGCACCTACAAACATTCTAATTTATTACTGAGAAAGCCCAAAGAAAGTTAATGCCAGACACCTGTTTAGGCTGAACTTGAAATTTCAAGTCAGGCTTCCTAGTTAAACAAAATTATTTTTTAGTATTTTGTATACTCATTAGTATGTATTTGCAAAATTTTTATTTGCATCTTATCACTCTGGTGAGAAGAGTCACTTGGCAGCCAGTGCTAATAAGGACTGCACAGACTCACTGCCTTAGATGGCCCAAGTCCTTGGAGGCACTGTCTTTCTTTCAAATATAAATGAAATTGTTGAATGTGTTAAAATGTATTTTACTGATATATTGATAGACAAACCCATAGACAGCTTAGTTGCATAAATTTTATTTCCTTGGTGAAGAGGAGTAAAAGTATATAGCACCACACACAAATTTAAGGAGATGTCATATCACTCTCTTCTAAGTTGAATTTATTCATTGAAATTTATTTAGCTGGAATAATGTACCTTCAGTAAATGCACATCTCAGATTTCTTTTGTTATTTCTTAATTTTCTAACATTCATACAAAAGTAAAGTGTACCCAAATGATGAAGTTATAGTCAGATTTGAAGAAAAACACAGAAAATCATTTTGAAGATTTCAGTGAAAACATTTGTTCAGCCATTGTATTTGCTCTTTTTATTTCTTCAGACAGTAATAACACTTATTACTAGAGAAGCAGATTTCCATTTGCTCACAGCCATAGCTGATCTCACAGCTATTACTTTTAGTTTGTTCAGTACTCAGAAATGCATTCAGATATACAATGAAGGCAGTGCTCCAAATAGATTTTACAATTAAGCTGAAAAGTATAATATCAGAATCACTTAGTCTGTGATAGTTTTGTTAACTGTAGATACTTCAGCCTCTTTCTTCTGGTCTTTCAATGGTTGTCTTTTTCCTTTTTACTGTTGATCTATATCAAAAGGACATCTAAAATTATATAAGGAAGCCTTCAAAAGCACGAAATGCTGAAGTTGGAGGTTAACAGTCATGATTTTCCCATTTCTTTTTTCTGACAGAATTTTCATTGTTAGCACATATCAAACACTGCAGAGCAAAGAAGTTACGAGAAAAAAAAGAACAGAATCTTATAGCACTGAAATTTATTTTTAGGCATATTTTGGACCTGGTTTTGAAATTCAGACTGTGAAGTACTGACATGAACATCTCTATTATGTAAGAAGAATAAGAGCTTATTTGGGGTTGGAAGTGATCTTTGATCATCTGGTCATCTTGATTCTCTCACTGCTCAAAGGAGCAAGCTTAGATGAGGTTACTAATGTATTCAAGAGTGGAACATTTCCAAGGATGGACAACCCACAACTCCTTTATATTCTGTTTCAGTACTTGACTACCACACCATTAAAAAAAAAAATCCTCATATCTAGCTGGAATTACTTGTGTTTCAACCTGTGTCCCTTGCCTTCTGTCCTGTTGTACACCTCCAGGAAGAGCCAAGTGCCCTTCGTCCATTTACAAGGATCACCTCCCTCAGCCTGCTGGTGGTGCAGACCAAGAGGCTGTTTACTTTCTTTGCCATGAGGGTGGTTGACTGGTTTATAGTAAGCTTGTCTACCAGAAACCCCAGGAGCTTCCCTGCAAAGTTTGTTCCTGGGTAGTGTATCCTGTGATGTTTATTGAATCAGGCTGAGAGTCTGGCCAAAACTTAAAGCACAGATCTATACAGATGAGCTCACTAGTTTCTTGTTACTCCGTTTGTACACCTGTAGGCATCTCCTGAGATAGAAACAGCTTATAAATGAGTGAATTATATATCATCTTGTGTTGAATCTTGCCAACCCATAATGTGCTTACATCAGAAACAACTAGGAAGACAGAAGGGCAATCAGATGAAATTTCATTTCAAGTAAGCACATGTAAAAAAATTGTTCATTAAGCCAGGCAACATTCTTCTCCGGTATTTTGGTTACTCAGTCTCTGCTACTAAACACTCTGCTGCTACTTCATAGTTTCTTGTAGTCCTCTTGGTCAGAATTTTACTAGGAATTGAGTTTAACAGTTTCTCCGTAATGGTCTTCGTGAAAAGTTAAATGAATAATACAATCAAAATGTTAGTTCTGTTTGCCTAGGGTCATTGTTTACTTCTTTCTGCAAGAACATACTGCTATTCCTAATTTCTGTTTATTCAGGCTTTTTTTAGTATGCAGTAGCATATACAAGTGTTTGCTTCTGTATTTGTACATGCAGATATAAATGCATGCATGTGCACATATACAGGGCTTCTTGACAAATCCCTCCTCCTTTCTGCAAGATTGTAAATGGATTTCCTTTCTTCCTCCATCCGTGGAACCCTTATCCTCTCCCATCCATCTCCATCTGACGAAGTTAAAACTCTGTGTTAGAAGTTTTCCAAGGTGTGCATTGTTAGCAGCATTTTATTCTGAATTTTGCATTGTGAATTGGTTTTGTTGTCAGAGATTGACTGACTCCTAGTCTGCCAGACAGACTGATTCTAGTCTTTTTTGCCTGCTCCCTATCCTCCCTGGCCAATAAGAATTAAACAGGATGTTTCCCAGTAGACATCCTCTTTTCTCAGTGTTGTAGCAGCAAGATCAAGCCTCATTGCTCATCCTGCCTTTAAACTTGGAGGTGAAAACTCTGGCTCATATTTAGTGCTTCAGTGTACACATCTGAACTGATATGTAATAATAAAAAGAATGTATGTTGTATTATGTAATATCAAAAATTAAATATGTAAGTAAAGTAATGTAGCTAAGTATTAATGTCATTAATCTTTTCTTCTAAAAATTAGAAGCCCATAAATTCTAATTAATAAGAGCTAACAATACTTAAGAAGCATGAAAAAGATGTAGCTGTAGAGTGTCTGAGGTGCTGTTCATAGCTGTCTAACCAACACAGATGTGTTGTTTGGCATCACTGATCCTCATCTCTCCCAGTCTTAAAGAACTTTGGAAGATGTAGCTGAAAAGTACTGTGTGTGTGTTAGCACTGAAGACCAAATCTCTCTGATAGATAAGTGGGAGCAGGTTGTCAGAGAAAGACTGGTTATTATTATTATTACCTTCAAAATGAAAGTAAATAAGTACAGAAGATGACAGTTTCCACTCCTTCCTCCACTCTTCTAATTTACCACAGGAGTGCTAAAACTAAAATAGTGATGCTTGACTGCCAAACTTGTCTAAATTGATCAAGCTGTAAGTTTCTCTCACTTAAAAACTGTTTTTTCTTATCTTAATTTCCAGTGTATCTGCTGAGTGAAGCTATCAACTGGAATTTTTGCAAACAATGTTTAGAATGATTTAAGATAATAATAATATTAATAAACTGCAACATAATTCTTTATACTTCCAGGAATGCAGAAATAAACCAGACATACAAACTAAAAAGACTAAAAAACTAATTTGCACACAATTTCTTCTGCTTTACTGTTTTTATGAACAGAGCAGCACATGGACACAGAGGGTCTCCAGCACAACACAGACAAGTGTTTATCAATGGGTTTTACTGCTTTTACTTCTAGTTTACTTGTGTAATTTGGATTTCTGTATCCCTTGAATCAAAAATGGAATGGACTTGCCTCATCTCTCACTATCTCCAGTATTCATGTATATTTTTTTATTTGCATGAATAAAATGCAGATTCAGTTCTGCTCACGGAATCACAGGAGCCAAATATTAGCCAAAGGATTTGGTGTGTGCACAGTACACAGGAACTGTGGCCGGTAGCAGCATTGTTGGACTTAATGCTGCTTCAGAGACATGGTATCCACTGTTTATCTCTTGTTAGTCTTAGGCCTTTGGGAGATTCATAAATTGACTTTTCCTCATCATTCCCTTCTCTCCATGCTTCTTTTCCCTAGAGCTCTATGCAGTTGCTTCTAAGAAACACTGTAATGTCAATGCAGACTTACAACTCTTCTTGAGGGAGTCAGCTGCTGGTCACTGCCACCAGTGTCTCACTCACCCCACGGAGCCAGGAGGGACTCTCTGCATGGTCTCATTTTCTGTGAAACAGCTGGGATTTTGCACACAATAATAGTCCCACACTGCGCAGTAACAAAAATACATTTTCTCACTGTACCACACAACTGATGAGGTTTGAACCCAAGAAATATGTTATTTCAATCACTGAAATTAAACTGATACAAATGTTTCAGAGGATTTGTAAAGTGACCTTCTTAGACTCTTCCCCTCTTTCCTTTCTAAGTTTTCCCTGCAAGTCTACATATCCTATTTAGCTCTGAGCAAGCCTTTCATAGGTGTAGGCTCTGAATGCAAACAACCTTTGCAGCAGAAGAAAACAGCCAGCCATGCTCAGGGCACTGGTCAATGGCCTTTGACCACCTCTCCTGGTTTCCTGGAGCTCTGTGGGACTCTGCCCTCCCAGCTGGTCGTTGGCACAGGAGTTGTGTGGGAAGTATCCTTCCCCTTGGCTCAGCCATGCGTGGGGCAGTTAAGTGCATCACTGCACTGGCTCAGCATCTGCCTTCACCACAGAGAAAGAAACACTGATTTGTAAGGAGCCACTTCTGCTTTGTTTGTTGTCTCCTTTAGCATCCTCTCTGACTGTTAACAGTCCACCCTTTCCTAACAAGTGTGCCCTTTCATGAGCACTAGCTGTTAAGACTATGTTTTTTTTCTCAGTTGCTTCTTTATGGCTTTATGAAAGATTTGTCCTTGGTTCAGATATTGTATAAGATCCCATTTCAGTTGTGGTTTATATCATCACCATTTCTGCCACGATATTTCAGGTCAGTTCTCAATCTTCTGTCTTTCACAAGTCTCCACATTTTTTATATTGTGTTAGAGAGACTTCATTTTACTGCAGGTGTTCTTTTTCTTAAAGCAGTGGATAGTGATACAGTGGCAAAGCGGAAGACCTTTGTTAAAGTCCCATTGGTAATGCACAGCTATCAACCTTTGAAGAGATTTTACTGAAAATAAGTCCTTTTCATTCCAGCTGTACTGACCTCCATCTTATGGAAATCATAATGAAAAACATTTCATGCTATAGAAGTTAAACATTCTTTTAAAATTAGTTATATGCAATATCCATTTCATAGTAGAAGAGAACAGAGGATGACTTGGAGCCTGAATTTCTGTTCAGATTCGAATGTAAGTCTGAAAATATTTTTTATGAAAGTCAGTGATCTGGCCAGTCCTTGGGAAAAAAAATGAAAAAAATCAAAGTGGACACTGACAGTTCTTTTTGGTAGTAGAATAGTTTCTGAATTTTCTAAGCCAGGCTATTCTAATATAAAGAACAGCATTGTGTGATAAAATCAAGTTCAGAGTTATGTGTAAAGGCTAAGTTGTATTCAGATCTGACTGACCCTGCTTTTACCACACTTTTTAAATCAGTTACTTTTGATTGTCAATGGAGTCACTAAAATTAGAATAAGCTGTTTTCTTAGTTGCAGTACAGTAGATAAAAATCTAAAAATTCTCACAATGGTCCATACTTCTTAGTTCTTAAACATAAATGCATTTAGTAATGTGAGTAGAGCCGAAGGCTGAGGTTTTTTTCAAAGTTTGCCTTTCTGCAGACACTCACATACAGCATGATATTTGGAAACAAAAAGGTTGCATTACATTCTGAAACAATCTTTGTAGCCTAATGGCCCTGATGTTTTGCTTTCTTTCATTCTATCCTGCTTCATTTACTGAAATGATATATTCACTAGTAGAGTGGCTGATAGATGGAATCAGTCTTCTGTCTTTCTTGTTAAAGGTAATTTGGTAAGCAGATAGTATTTTCTTATTCATTCCTCTTCACAAAAGTGTTGATTATTTAATAATTTCTTCAGCTGCACAAAGATTAGTACAAAGAGCTCCAATTCTAGGTTCTAGCCACTGAATTAAAACATGCAAACCACTGAATTATCCTGCTTTCCCTGGCAGCTCATCCACTTCAGAAAGCACTTTCTTTCCAAAATCTCCCTGAGTAAGCTGAGTTCACCTTAAACTTTCAAAACTCTCACTGCAGCTAAAGCCAGACGCTCTATGTGTCTGTGCTACTTAAGGAATACTGAACAAATCAAATGTTTTGAAGCTGTAAGTGAAGTACTACTTGAAGGGGGAGGAATAGATCTCATCCCACTTGCTCAGGTTCTTAGTACAAGGACAGTTTTAAACTGAAACATCCAGAAGCAATGAAATGGACAGTTACACATATCCTCCCTGACCTTCAACGATCCTGACTTACCGTGTCAGCAGCTTCATGGTGTATTATTGCTTATGTGATTGGCAAAGTCTATCCTTGATGCCTACCCATGTCTCGGGTTTTTCTAGGGTCTACAGTGAGAGCTGAGTTAGACCTCCTGCTCACTGGCCAAAGTTGCCTTGGGTTCATGTGTCAGTGTAACCCTCCCTTCAGGCCTTTCTTTTAAAATGAACACAGTCTCACTGCTCAACCTTGCATCTGCACCTGCCCCATGGATGCACAGGGTCTGACTAAGAGAACAGGGCCCACAGGCACACAGACCATCTTACTCAGTATGAGGATTGTGCTCTTTTAAGATGAACTTGGTTGGACTAGTGATTTCTTGATGTCCCTTCCAATCCCTATCATCATTCTGCGGTTCTGTGAGTTTCCCGACTCTTGTGTATCATAATAGGGGCACACGCAACATGAACTGATTTTCTTTTTGATAGTGCCAAACAAGAGGATGTATCCAGAAGGAGCCTTAATGTGAAGGGTGAGCTCAGCATTCTGTCCACATTAAAGACAGGCCCAAGTTAAACCCTGAAACGTGGTTGTGGATTTCTGGTTCTTAGCACCTATGCTTTTGCCATACAGATCCAGTTCTAACTACTGCCTTTGAGTTGTGTCTAACCTTGACCCTTTGGTCTGAGTTTAGGATTACACAAACAAGTACATAATTTTCTAAGATGCCCTCAGACTTAATAAGCAAATAGCCGTGGGTTTCTGAAACACTCACTCATCTGTCAAAATCTTACTCCTGGTTTTCTATTTTGAAATAAATTTGCCAAGTCTTTTATAGCTCCTCTTTTCCCCTCCACTCTATGATAGGAGAAATATACTCTTATGGCACTTGCCAGTATCATCTCTTTAGTCTGTAGTTCTGGGAAATATCTACTGTTTTGTGTATGGAATGAGATTTGATCTCTGCTAAAGCTCTGGTGCCTTCTAACTAGTTAAAAAAGAGAGATGTGTGAGAGTTTGCATTCCAGACTGAGTAGCTGTCAGAAATTCCTTTTGTGATGAAGGATTTAAGTTCATTGCTTCTATTTATCTCAGTGCAGTATATAGAAAGATGGTTCTTCAGTTTGCAAGAATTTATTTCCTGTTTTATAGATCATAATATACATCTTTGAGTATTGGAGACAGAAAGGTGACCGTATCTGTATTTTGGATATACAAAAGTGTAAGATGCACACAGAAAGATGTTTCACTAAACAGGCACTTTATCTCCAGTTCATAAGCAATTCCTGTTTTGCAAATTGTGTGTGATCCATAACTATATGTTTTTTCAAATTCAAAATTGTACCCAGTCATGGTTGGAAATGCTGGCAGTATAGTGATATTTCTCTTCTATGTCTGCACGATGAACATTCTTGGGTGAAACTTGTCCCAGTTAACATTAGGGATATAAAATGTAGGTGTCTACATCATGAATAATCACCATCAACTCTTTTTCTAGTCAGTGCAGAAAAATATGCACTTTCAGGACACAAGCTGTCTAACGAATTTTAGACGTGCTTTAGAATAAGATGAATCATTTCCTCAAGTTGCCTGCTCTTATCCTTGACTATACAGGAAATTTAGACAGCTAGGTAATACACAAACATGTACCTTTGTCACTCACCCTAGGACGCAGATTTTGAGAGAGTACACTGAAATATTCAATTGTGTTTTCTGGTTTTTTTAAAAAATTATTCTGTATCCTTCACATTAAATCCAGGAACTCTACAGTCATTTCCAGCTGCAGTTGCTAGGATCAAGCACAGAGGCAAATCTGGTTAAACATTTGCACTGTTTACTCTCTTTGAATGTGACAACATGTATCTGGTGTATATCAACAGTTGCAGGTTGATCATGTGCTTGTTTTATTTGACTGATAGGTTACAAAGATCAACACCAATTGTATTATACTATCAAACCAGGGAACAGATCACTAAAGGTGTTAATTGCCAAAGCTACATCAACTTTCAGCAGCTCAATGGGTGTTCTTGGGATTTGCCCACACTGAGGATAACAGGTCACATATAACTTAAAACATGTCAGTCCCCTTACATTCAAATTGTGATGCTGCATTTATTTTACAATGTGAATTTTTCATCTGTATCAGTTTCCCTAGAATGAAAATGGAAACATATTTTCAGTATCATGTGTTGCTGAAGCAGTACAGATGTATAAGCACTGCTGGTTTCAGGGATCTGATCCCAAGTGAAGCAATGGAACTCTTTCCTTGCACCAGCAGAGATTTGAACACTTTTTACTCAGAGCAAAAAAATGCCTTGACAGCACTGTCCTTGTGTTGAGTTGGCAACAGGGGAAAATTGTGTTTTTTCCCTCTTGATCTCTGCTACTCCCAATAAAATTGCAGCAATGTTTTTTCATTACTGATCTTAATGGAATATGACTGGGTCCAAAATAAGAAATTAATTTACGTGAAGGGCAGCAATCTGGTCATGGCTTGGGGGGTGCAGTGCCTTTTGCTTTTTTTTTTTAAACTTAATTTTCACTTTTTAAACATCATCATTTTAGTTAGAGACTGTTACTACTTTTTCATTTTATTAATTTAAAATAATGAAATTAATAAAATAGTTCTCACAAGATGCTTGTGTCACATTTTACTTTGCACACTGTTGTAGAGGCAAAGTGACTTACTGGAGCAGAGCTGGAAATCGAGAATTTCCAAGTCTTAATCCAGATTTAGATCCTGGATCCTTAGATGTCTTTGGCCAAATTGTTTAGTGTTTCAACAGCCCAACTTTTATCTCCAAAATGTGATATTGATTATTTTGATTAATTTTTTTACTTCACTGGGAAAAGGAGCTGCAAGTTTTACTGAATGTTTGTTCTATCTTTTCAACATGAAGTACAATTCATGAAGGCAAGAATTCACCAATTCTTAACGACTGGGCCTAGGGCAAGGATTTCAAAACCAGGAAGCAGACAGATCTATAAGCTTCCCATTAATTACTGAGTAAGCTGCACCACATGGAAAACATTCAACCGTGTCTTATTTATTCATTGGGAAGGAAGCTAAAATGCGTGTAAGGAGAAAAAAAATCTCATATTTCAGCTGCAAGAAGACTTTTTCTAAATGAGTGATGAACTATGAAAAATAAGAGTTAAAAGACCCTTGTGTCCTTTTTGCATCACTTGGTGTTATCTTTTAGCTAAACACTCAAGGACATCCACACAGTCCATTCTTCATCTGACCTTGCTCATACCCATTTCCAACGTCTTTAGTGTATTACTAAGAGCTAAATAATGTTCGTAGTACTCAAGCACCTCAAGGGAAAATAGCTTTGATCCCACAAGATGAAAACCCAGTTTGATTCTCAAATTCCCAAATTATTTAAAATCAAAAGGTAACTCAGTGTGTAGGTTTTCTAGCTAAGTGTGACCTCCTCCTACTGAATTCGTATTCCATAGGTAATTGCTTTATTTTCAATCATTTTAAGACAGTTAGGTTATCAGTTCATTACTTTACTCCCTGTCATTTTAACTTTTCCCCATGATTAAGCATCTGGAAATTAATAGCTACCTTACTGGAGAAAGACTCTCAACATTATATTACTGATGTTCTGTATTTCAGAATTTATCTTTTTCTGGCTATGAAGAGCAGTTTTCTAGAGAAAACAATACAATGTTTTTTCTTTCTTCTTATTTCTCTCCTACAGATTGTGAGCGTGGGAAAGCATGTTAAAGGATACCATTATATTGTTGCCAACCTGGTAAGATACTGTTCTAAGTATTATACCCCTACTTGGTAAGTGAAACACTCAGTTTTGCTTCCAAGTAATAGCTTTTCACACAACATTTGCCATTTGTCACTAATATGTGGTTGTGCATAATGCATTCTTTATGGTGCGTAAAGAGCTTGATTTTGTTGTTGCAGCCACCTATGCTAGAAGGGCACAATGTTACCCTCTTAAATTCAATCAAAATTAATGTCGCATAAAGGACTGCTAAGTGTATCTTGTGGCTGAATCAGAGTTTACTGAACTACTATGATTTTTGGCTCATAATTTAATATCACCAGCCTAACAATTCTCAAGTTAACTTTTCTCCATTCTCCAAGGAATGTTTGTATCACTGCAAGATCTGCTATTTCCAGTCAAATTACTGATTCAGTATTTTCAGTAAAAGTCAAAACTAGAAGTTCTCACAGATAATGTTCAGAAGAGGGCAAAAACAGAGTAAATGTCATATTTTATTAGTAAAATAGCCCATTCTTTATGCATGCCTGCCTAAGCACAGGGAGTGTAGGACAAATTCTGATGTGTGCTTTAAATTGTTTTGGTTTTACTTTCCCTCAAGGAATTGTATTTAACATGAAATATATCATTGTGCCATGCTGTACTTGTATCTTAACTTAAGATCAATTCAAATTATTTTTAAGACCTCAAGCATTTTGAATGAGACATGTCTATTCTCTTAGGTCTTACAAATTAGATTTTCAGCAGTACAAATTTATAATTCCCCACATAACTTTTCCCATGTTAGTTGCTGTAAAAAAGGAACCAGATGAACTAGTGAACTGCTAGTAGGATATACAATGGAGACAGGCACATCTATTCATGCTTCAGCAGGGGCACACTTTGCTATCTCCTGGCTGTTCAGTAATATGGGTACTGTGACTTCCTGATGCATCACCTTTGGTATTCACCAACAGTATCCTTTGGGACATTAATCAAATTTCTGTTCTTAACAGGTTTTTCCTGAATTTTGGCTCAGTACCTGAGAATTGTTTTTCCTCAAATATTTCTTTTTTATGTTCACCATGATGATAGGTGGCTGTTTGTACTGACAAATTGTGAACAGATTAATTTAGGAAACTAAAACCAAGATACCTTTGAGGTAGCATTAAACATAGCAGCTATGAAAGGAGCAGAAATATTCATGCTTGCTTCTTAGCTTGCTTTAGCAGTTTGCGTAATGCAGTTTCTTGAGATTCAGTTGTGTGTGCATGTTTTACTGAAGGTTTTGTCTATTTATCTGCTGAATAGATGATATGTATTTTTTTCCATACTGAGGATCATTCCCGGCTTTCAATATGTAGTAGATCAGTTTTGTCAACATCATTATTTCGCAGAACTGTGATTTTGTTGTTATGTTTTCCTTGCATTAACAGTGAGATCCTTATGTCTTGTAGTGTCTTCTATATTATCTGATTGCCTTGTACACTTTCAACCTTAACAAATCCTGGAATAAATATATGTATGGAATAGTGTTGTTCATTTTGCAAAGATGCAAGGAAACAGAGATATGTTGGCTGAAGCACCAATACAGTGCTCATTCAAATCTCCCAACTTTGATGAAAATTAGGTTAAGGTTTTAATATTCTTCAGGCACTTTTCAGTTGATTTGCTCAAGGCATTCCTTCAAAAACTGTCTGCTATTCCCAGCAATGTGTTCCTTAGCTGTCAAGACCACCCCAGCAATAACATGGGAAATTTATTTCTTGGATTTATTTCATTCTTTACTACATAAATGTAAATTATCAACAAATGTTCAACATTATTCTATGGTCTGAAGTTTTTGCTTCTATTGGAAACCCGCTGCTCTATGTTCTTTATGCTGCCTTGATGACATAGAAGAGATTGGACCCACAGTGCTGTATGAGGACAAACAAAATAATAAATTGATTTTCTAGGGATTCAAAGATATTTCTCTGGAGAGATTTATGCATGGAGGAGCCAACGTGACTGGATTTCAGCTAGTGGATTTCAGTACCCCAATGGTAACTAAGCTGATGCAGCGCTGGAAGAAACTGGACCAGAGGGAATACCCAGGATCCGAAACCCCACCAAAGGTACTGGATGATCTGAAGCACTGCCAAAGCTATCTCTCAAATGTTCTAATTTCTGCTTAATGGTGTTGAATGCATGAAAGAAGACCTTAATATGTAGGCAGAGCAGACGGAAGTAGATCTTTCTATTACTGGCAACTAATTATGCATATCTTTGTGATTGTATGATAGAAACACAAACTGCAAGCATTTCACTGATTTACTTTAATGTTCTTTGTCACTTATTCTCCATCTTCACCCCTTTACTGACAGGAATTAAAGGTCAAATGCTTAACTGACAACTTCATTTGAACCAATTTTACATTAATTAGTCTAATTATCTAGATTCACTTAGAATGCAGAGCTTTCCTGACAGCTGCATTCTTCTGCATATGAGATGTAACCACAATTGTAATTTTACTGTCTTTAAATCTTAATTTGCAGTTTCCCCTGAAATTTTATCCACCTCAAAATGTGCAGTAATCACTTTCAGGCATGATCTTACGGTAAATTATGTCCCAGTGTTCCTCTGTCATAATCCCTCATAGACAAATAACAAAATATTTCTCATACTTATTATTTTCTTGGCAGGCAAATCACAGCATAACTATAAATGTGACTTCACAAAAAACCTCCCGTTATTATTTGAACCAATGCATATCAGACCTAGTTGAGACTGAACGGCTTTGTACTGGACACAGAGATGTGCAAAGTCAAGAGAAAGTATACTGCAAAGCATAGTGACATAATTCCGTGAATATTCAAGAAATTTATGGTCTGTAGAGGAAAAAAAAATGCAAGGGTGCTATGGGCTGTGGAGTGCATCCCCAAGTATTAGTGATGGGAGCAATTTAGCCTATGGGAATCATTGCCACATAAGCAGGATTGTACTGCCTCCTGAGAAGTCAGCATAATTAACCTCAAGCACACATAATCCACCTGTAGGTAATCAAAATTTGGAATTATAAAGATAAACCATGCCCCAAAGAGCTTATAATATGCAAGACAAAGTAAAGGAAATAAATTAGAATTTAATAAGTGTATTTAAATTTTGGAAGTTACAGGGCATATCAATAGCAGCTCTAGTACCAACTTCTCTTGGTGCGGAATGTTATCAGAGGAGCATCCTGAGGAAATGCCCCTTTGTTTATGTGGCTGCAGGTTTGCATCTATTGAAGACTAGATCGACTTGATCTAAGCATTTGGCATGTTCTCAATATAAAGTAGCTACTGTAGCTGATGAAATATAGACTTTTCAGTGTCCTGTGTCATTCAGAGAGCTATCATAGGTTTTCCAATAGGAAGAACATATCCTTGATGATTCTTAACATGCCCAATAGCCTGCATGTCTGCTCATTAGCTATGCATTTTTTCAGTTATATTTTCTCACTGAGTTAAAGTTTCTTTTTTTTTCTTATGGGTAAGTTGGGTGTGTAAATTTATTCCCTTAAGGCACATAAGGCAACTTAATGTGAGGCTTGAATATTTCCAGTTCAATTTGTTTTGTAATTCTTCAGAAATCCAATTTTGAAGGTGGAGCTATTGAAATGTGCTCTTCTCAGTATTCCATTCATTCCTGAGACAAAATTGCTTTTGTTTTTGAGGAGAACTTTTTTCTAAATGAAGGTGTAGAAACTGCTGTGAAATAAATCAAACTAGAAATATCTGTTACATGACTTTTGTAGAGACGTGCCAACTCTAAAACTGTGTGTTTGTCTGTCTTTTTAGTATACATCTGCATTAACATACGATGGAGTACTTGTGATGGCTGAAACTTTCCGTAACCTTAGAAGACAGAAAATAGATATTTCAAGGAGAGGAAATGCTGGTGATTGTCTTGCTAACCCTGCAGCCCCATGGGGTCAAGGAATTGATATGGAGAGAACATTAAAACAGGTAAGAATAGGCTTTATTCTAGTGATCTTTCGTGAATATTAGATACTGGTTGCACACTATATGATTTGAAAGATGCTACACACAAATGTGGTAATGGAAGTGGGGAAATTTATTTTTTAGTTGCTGCCTGGAAACAGCTGGGGCCGTTCTAGTTGTTCTGACAAAAGCAGAGGGGAACTACTACTATGTAAAGCTAATATTAGCTTTATTGAAATAGTTGGGAGTTCCTCCACTGAACTGGTGGCTTATCTGTTAATTTTACTTATATCCTGGTTACACAGATACTGTCATTTAAGGAAAAAGGTATCACTACATAATACAACCTTTTAAAATGTTTATGTCATCTTGAGTAAAAGTAGATTTCTCCAGGGAAATCACATAGGTAATACTTATTCTTTAAGAAGAAATCACCCAGAGCTATTGTTCTGTGATGTCAGGGTTTTGAATTCTTGATGAATATGGATGCCTAGAAAGTTCTGGATCTCTGTCAAGATGATTTAGCCTTTGTTTTGAATGGGACAGGAAGAAAATAAAAATCCTGCAGTAGAATTTAAATCATTGCAAATGAGCAAGCTCCACTCAGGAGAAACTGCTGAGAAGTGTGTACTGACAGAGCTGGCAGCTCTGTGCCTAGAAGCTAAGGTTTCAGTCTTGGTGAAAAATCATCAGAGATAGAAATGGACAGAAGGAAGAAGTAAGAGGTTCACATCCTGACTCTTAGGGAGAGATATAAAGCAATTTTTATGCTTCTCATGCTCTGTGCAGATGCACAGCAATTGTGATAAGCATGTAGTCAGGCTTCTGTGTTAGGGTCATAGCATGAGCTTTGAATCTGGCTAAAGATGTTTGGGTGGCTGGATCTTGATGCAATCCAAGGCAGCAGCAGTATGGCCATGGCTTCTTTGGTATGAAGACCTCAGTCTGGGTATCCTACAGTGAGGGAGTCAGAAAAGCAGTGAAAGAAATAAAAAGCTACACAACAAAAGTCATTCTGGTCCCAGCTGAGACACAGATAGTGGAAGACAGCCCACAGTCAATCTTATGGATTTACATCTCATATTAAGGCTCAACTCTGAGGCTTAGAAAATACTCTTTTCAGGGCCTATGTATTCCATCCATCTTCTGTGATAGTAATTTTCATTTCTGGGACCAAGAGTGTTATCAAGTTTACCTTGGCCAGTTAATACTCAATTTCAACATTTGATCCATCTGAATGTGAGCTAGAAACATAAATGAGTTCCAGCTTAACATCTTTTAGGCTGATTTCCTGTGATTCAAAATATTCTGCAGCAGTGATGGCAATGGTAAAAATTGCACTTCTCTTTGGGACCTGCAGCTGGAACGTGTTCAGCTGCACAGCATGAAAAGGTCCATTGTAGATCATTTTGGGCATTTATATACTGGCATATTTAAGCTCATTGTGAGTGTGGTTTCAAAGGAGAAAGGAATACAAAGGGAAAGTAGACAGCTTTTTTGAAATATAATAATAAAATATAATACTGTTATTACCATAGCAGTAGCGTTATGGTAATCTAAGGGCATATCCAGGATATTTTTCACTTCACTTGTGACATTCAGAATGAAGAGTATAAGGCTGGATCTTCAGAATGCTTTTTCTTCAATTTGCAGGTTCGAATACAAGGATTGACAGGAAATGTTCAATTTGATCACTATGGTCGTAGAGTCAACTACACCATGGATGTCTTTGAGCTGAAGAACACAGGACCTCGGAAGGTACATACTGATAATGTTTATTTACTATGCTGATATCACATAAATGAGTTCTGTATGATGAAATGGTTATGCAAATTTATGTTAAACTGGACTATTCTGTGATTGAAAAAAGACAATATATTTAATACCTGGATAATATTTCCTGTGGAAATGTATTTAAACTGTTTTCTACTAGATAGTCCTGTGCAGTGCAACGAATTAGCGGAGAGGTGGGACATCAGTCAGTCAAGCATATGCAAACCAGCTGCATGGCATGTTGCTAGGCTGCTGAGTGATTGGATATAGACAGAAGTCTGAAGAGTAGATATTTCTTGTATCTAATCCAGAGTTTTCTGTCCATCTTGGAAATTGCTGGCATTTTAAGACTATGTCATTTGTATATGCTGTATGAACAAGGATTGTCGGCTGTAGTTAGCATAGGGCTGGAGAGGAGAGGAGAGAGAATGCCCTGAATTCTTATATTTTATTGAAATTAATTGCAGTATCTAATCCTATGTGCTTCATTGCTTTCTTGCAAGCAACTTAGGGAAGTACACATTAATAGACTGTTTAAGCAGATCCTCGTTGTCTGAGTGCATGTAGCTTATCACTCAGCACAATCACATTGAGACGATAAGCCTGAGTACTTTGTTAACCCTTTCTCCTGTGCTGAAATTTCATAGTCTCAATCAAATAAAGATCATAAAATATGCTCAAGATCAATTTCCTTTGCAGGCACTGTGGCCTGTTTTATTTGCAAGCTCATCAGAACAAGAAAAAGTGAGAAGCCGATGGTGAATATAAGAGTCATGTTCTCTTGAATTGGACAAGACAATCAGAATTTAATTAAATAGTCTCTGCCATTTGGCCAGAGGTGACAAGCCAACTAAATAGTACTCCAGGGGAACTGTGTGCCCCTCAAGACAGTTAGATGCCATAGTGATGAGGCAGAGTGTTAAACTGCTGATCCAGAGCAAAATTACATATTGGAATGAACAGGTTTGCAGTATCTCACAGTACAGAGCTGTAGACCAAAGCAAAGCATACACCTGTGTATCAAGTGTAGTGTTGCACTTTCTTTTTGAATGTATGAGAAGTGGCTGCATTGGGCAAGGTGAGTCTGTGTTCCTAGTCTCCTGGGAAGCCCAATGCCTTCTGCCAGCCAAAGCGTCTTACCTTGCTGCCCCTCCTGCTCCCCTGCTGGCTGCATTTTTCACTTTGGGCAGCCAGGAGGATGTACTGGGATGCACTGAAGGCAAGTGGTGAAATATCCCAAATTTCCAGCTGTACTAGAGAGAAGTCAAGGCAGAAAAAAAGTCATTAATTACACCAGTACTTCAGTAACTCATTAGGAAATTTACTTGGCAGCAAACTGTCAAAAGTGGCCTATTGGTCCTCTTTCAATATTTGTCATCTGTTTTGAGAGAGGCCTCTTGCTGGTGTGAGGATGTCCCCACCTTCTCTTCTTGCCCTTTTGAAGGGGAGAGTGGCTGTGAAAAGAGGAGCTGTGTTTTTGTCACTCTAGAGTCCCAAGGTGCTTTTCTTAAATTTTCTGACATCCTTATCTTCTACTCTTCAGGTATTACCTGCCCTTTTATATAACAAGCTGTAACAGCTTTGGCAGACCTGGCTACTCACAAGAATTTATTTCTGGAGTATTACAGAGTATTTTATTTGTGATCATTGGGCCAATTATGTGCTCCTGCCTGACAAATCCTATATAGTATGTGAGAAATTGCTATAGTTGATTGAACTAAGAGGCCTTCACTTTTAATGTCTTCTCATGTCCTACATAACATGACTTATGAGTCACTCAGCAGTATCTTTTCAGGACTAGCCTTTCCACTCAGGGCAATGCATGCCTTTGTACTTTAAGAAAGTGATTTTTGTTGCCCTCAGCTTTAAGGATGTGAACAGAGCATTAAAAAATGGCCCATCTTGTTAGAGGCAGACTTCAGTATAGTTTAATATAATGGGAAACAATGGCCACTATTCCCATTAGTTTAATTTATGCAGCATTTCTTACTTTGTTCTTGTCTGCAGAACACTAACAAAACCTTCTAGTAAAGGGAAAGAGTAAAATGAGAAAGATCAGGTAGATGTAGTGGGATGGCTCCTGCAACTGCAGTGTTGCATCAAAGACATGAAGGATCTTATGGAAGGACAAACAAGGAGGTTGATGAGGGGGGATTATGCTTAATGTGAGAGGGTAGCTGAAGTATATGGAGCTCTGTCTTGGAGTGGACAAGAAGCCAGATTAGAGTTTATGGGTTAG
Organism: Turnix velox; assembly: GCA_013400935.1. Lineage (NCBI taxonomy): Eukaryota > Metazoa > Chordata > Aves > Charadriiformes > Turnicidae > Turnix > Turnix velox. Next base: position 221,557 of record VZTY01006836.1, on the reverse strand, counting down.
GATTAAAGGGAGGACATGTCAAGGTAACATTACAGTGGATACCTGCTCTAGGGCTCCAGAAGTGGATAAGGCCTTCTACAGATAGGAGCGGCTTCAGATTTACAGGCCTTGGATGTTACAGGGGACTTCAAGCACCTTAATATCTGCTGGTGGGGCAAAATACAGAATATAAGCAATACAGTGTTAGAGTTTATTCCACTGAAACATCACTGACTAAATGATCAGGGGAATGGAACACCCTTTTTTTGGAAGAAAGGCTGTGTGACCTGGATCTTTTTAGCCTTAAGAAGTCTGAAGGGTGGATGTTGAAGATGGAGCCAGACTCTTTTCATGGGTGCACAGCAACAGGAAAATTGGCAGTGGACACAAACTGAAACACAGGAGATTCTTTCTGGACATGAGGAAAATTTGCTTTACTTTGAGGGTAACAGAGCACTGAACAAGGCTGACCAGAATGGTGATGGGTTTTCCTTCTATGGAGATACTAAAAATCTGCCTAAATGTGTTCCTGTCCAAACTGCTCCAAGTGAACTTGCTTTGCAGGGGCATTGAACTAGATGATCTTCTAAGGTCTTTTCCTCTATCGTTCCAAGATTCTGTAATTAGGAAACACTGTAAGGGGGACCAATGCATTGGCACAGGTTACCTGGGGGGGGGCTGTGGAGTCTCCTTCCTTGGAGTTATTCAGAAGACATCTACGTGTGATCCTTGGGCAGCTGGATCCAGGTTGAGCAGGGATCCCTTAACATCTCAATCACTCTGTTGCCTGCTTGCTCACCATTCATCATGTCACTAAGATTTTTAAGTAAAAAAGAAAAACCATGTAAACAAACCATACACTTATACATATATATGCATAAGACAGTCTGAGATTTGGCTGCTAAGTACCAACATGGGCAGCTAATTAGAAAACTGATTATCAAAAATTTTGAGTATTCTTTCGCCTTAGTGACTTGATGGCTTTAGCAGGAGCACTTCAATGATTGCTGCAAGGCATGCAGGCCTTCAAAATGACACTGTTCATTCAAATGCCACATCCTGCTGTGACAAATTTAGTTTGAGGCCATTTTTTTTTCAATATCTTATCTTAAAATACAAATTCAGTCTCTCTATAAGTGGATGCAACTGCCATAAAATCCAATTGCAATCCAAATAGAATTGGACATGCTTTAGTAAGTGAATTCAGTCTTGTCCTTTGAGAGTTCTTTTCCTTAGAGATTTGAGACATTAATGGGAAAACATACTTTTATTTAGTGCTCCCAGGGCGACAGTGAATATCTACACCTACACAAGTGTCATAATATATCTTATGTATTTGTTCAGTGATCCTATTCCAGAGTTACTTTGGTGCAGGTTTGAGATGTGGGCACACAGGCAAAAATTCCTTAAAAAAAATGTCTGCCATTCCACAAAAACTTCCTTTATTGCTGTCTGTGTTTTCATTTGGTACTTACCCTTATAACACAGTACATAATTAATTTTCTACTTTCCTTCTGAGCCTGTGGTGAGGAATTGCACAATGAAAAACAATCATTCACCATTATAATGACCTTCACAAACTGCCTTTTTTTTGATGTGTGTATTCTGCTTTTACCTGGTTACAGGTTTTGACAGGAGCTTGACATTTTTAGTTATCAGTTGTATCTGTGACTTCATAGTTGTCTGGATGAAAGAAAATGTATGTTAGGAGTGCATCCTTCTGGGAAGAAAACCTACCTCTCCACGCAATGTCAAAGCTTCCTGTCAGCTTCCAGCACCTAAATTTAGGCTCTGCACTGTTAAAGCAATTGCAGAAAGAAAAGGATATAACTAAATATACCAGGTCTTGTTCTTGAGAAGTGTTTACTTCACCTATAGAAAAAAAATTCACACATATTGACTTATACTCACGTGTGTTGAATTACTTCATGAACCTGTAATTCTCTGTGATGAGCATGTCCATATACTGCTCTAGGGACTGTTTAGGTGACTTGACTGCATAAATTTTTTTCCAAAAGGAAAACATTGAACTAGTGAATATAAGAATCATAGAATCATAAAATGGTTTGGGTTGGAAAGGACCTTAAAGATCATAGAGTTCCAGCCCCCTGCCATAGGAAATTACACCACCCACTAGACGAGGTTGCTCAATGCCTTGTCTTGCCTGGCCTTAAACACATTCATAGAGAGGTTATCCACAATCTCTCTGGGCAACTGGGTCCATTTATCTCACACCCTCACTGTAAGTTTGGTTGTTTCAAGAATATACGTCTGGTGTACTGAAAGGGCAGGCGGGAAGGTGGAATTAGACATTGCCAAGTAAGGATGAGACAAGGGACCACAGCCATGAACCACCTGGAATTTCATTAAATCATTTGTGTTGGAAAAGATCTTTAAGATCATTGAGTCCAATCATAAATGTAACACTGCTTAGTCCCACTAGACCATGTCCTGAAGTACCACATCCCTAAACCCTCAGAGAAAAGGATGTTGACTCATGCCTTGTAGCCAGCGGCATCACTACCAATGCAGACAGCACAGCTGCAGGCTGCAGCTGTGTGCACAGCAAATAGAGATGTCTGTATGTTAAGGAAGGCTTTTGACTGCAGGCATACCACTTTTAATTGATTTACTTTTTCTCCATGGGAACACAAGAACAAGTGATTCAAACCTGTTTCTAGAATACAGCCAGCAATTAACAAAGGCAGCTCTGGGAAGGACTGTGTCAGCATCAATGCCTCCAGAGAGATGGAAACCTGATTTGTTCTGTCTCCCTGTTGACAATACCAGAGAACCTGTAAGAGTGAAGTCACTCTCACCATGCTTTATGGACAGTAGGAAAGCAAGCACTTTTTTAGGAGAGGTTCTTATCCTGGATGAGCTGAGTCACTGGTGTCAGTCCAGTGAATATAAAAAAAGCTTTAATAACAGGGCTTCTAATGCAGGTAATGAAGGTCAGTACCAGCAGTTAAATTAAACAAACCTGGTTTTAGTCTCAGCACTGGAGTCTCCTGGGAAGCCCATGGTGAAGCAGAGAATTGAGATGAGCCATTAGTTTTCAAAGCGTCTTTCACTTCTCCATCTAAGATCAGAATATCTGGAGGTGATTGGTGAATGAAAACTTTCTTGCAGAGAGCAAAAATTCTTCTGTCTCATTTATGCCCCAGAAAGGTTTTGAACTGTTGGGAATGGTATTTAATGTATGCCTCTGGTTGAATCTCAGATCATTCAGGAGCAGTTGAGTGTCAGTGATACCAGCTCTGGTTCTGAGCAACAGTGATGCATGATGTTAGATACGTACCACTACGGGCTTGTCTATGAGCTTGACAGCACTTCCTTCTGTACAAAATTACCTTGGGATCGCTCTGTTGTTCTTGCAATAATTCACATTTGTCATTATACAGAATTTAGTCTTTTTTACTGTAAATTATGTAAACTTTCTTTCCAGGTTGGTTATTGGAATGATATGGATAAATTAGTTTTGATTCAGCATGAACCTACACTTGGAAATGACACTTCAGCCATTGAGAATAGAACAGTAGTTGTCACTACAATATTGGTAAGATGTTTCTGGTTTTAATGCTTGTACCGGTGTGTGACACAGTCTAATTTCTAGTTATGGTCTAATTTAGTCTGCCAGTTTCTCGGTTAGTGGGAGGGTAAGAGCCTTAATTATCTTGACTGTCTTGTCTGTGTAGACATTTTTTGGTATGCACTTAAAATAATGATTCACTTGAAATCAGGTTGTCAAAATTAAGTTGGATTCATTTTTTTCCTTTGTTCAGTCTTTCCCATTTTGTACTAAAGTAAGTTACAAAAATATAAATGAATTTTTTAAATCTTAATTGATAAATCTTGACTCACAAGGAACTGGAAGAAAAGGAAAACTCAAAACCTGTAAATGGCAGAACAGAACAGGTGGTATAAAATTAGGTGTCTGTAATGACAGTGTCCTTTATTGCTGATGTAATAAAATTTAAAATTGGCACTAGAAGAACTAAAAATCATAAGTAATATAGTTCATAACTGGATTAGCTACTTTTAGCATATGCATTAGAACCTATTTCTTAATATGTTTATTCAGCATTTCAATACATTTCCATTTTAATAAAATCTCAGTAGATTTGGGGGTTCATTTTTCAGTGTTATTGGTGTTTTTGAAAAGTGGTTGCAAAGGAGTTGTTTCCTTCATTTATATTTGTAATACACAATTTTTCAAAATCATAATTTCTTAGAGATCTGTATTTTAAACAAAATACTTAACAAATTTCCCTGTTTAGTCAGACATGCCCTTTTAAGCTGATGTTTTTCATAGCCAACTGGCAAAGAGTGACCTTTCCCTGACCGCTTTTAAGATTTTACATTTCAGTTCACTGCCCTTTTCACCTGCTTCATCTAGACTAGATATTTTAACCCTTCAGGATAAGCTGTATCTCAAATGGGAAGGAATGTTCTGTATCTGTTGTGAAGTAATAATCTTTCTAAGTTAATACAGACTTGAAAATAATCCAAAGGAAACTGTCGAGACATTTTCTTACTCAAAAATGCAGTTAGTCACCAGATTTCCAGCAGTGTTTATCAGGATTTATACATTAACTAAGTCTTAAGAAATCTCCTGTGGAAGATTAGCATTTCATGATGCAAACCAACCAAACTGCTATACAGGAATTCAGAATGTAACTCCTAATCAAATTGTGTAATGCTTAATTTTAATTTTCTTGCATGGGACATTTAAAATATATGTATCTTTTTCCTAACAAAATAAAAAAAAAGACTTGGTGATGGAAAAAAATATACTTCAGTACAGTCCTCCTCTTTTCAGCCTCTGATGAAGAATCCTATTTTAAGAAATTGATCAAGGAAGAAAAGAGTCCCAAGATGCTGCGAACATTCCTATCTAAGGCTCAAGTATTAACCACCAGTCTAGTAGCATTGAGCTAATTTTTCCATATGGATTACTGTTCCTCTGACTGGATGACCAGGCACTGAACCACCAAGAAAAGTTCTGTGATTAATCTGAAATGTCTAGAACAGATGACGTTAACCTTCAACTTTGCCAAGCTGAGAAGAGAATGATGTGAATAACATGCTTTCAGTCGAAATTTTCCTCTCACACCAATCCTGATATCTTTGACTGAAGCTACCATACATGAATACTGTAATTTCCATAAATAGCTCCAAGCTTAGGAGAAGCAGCTAAAATATAGTAATGAAAAGTAATATAAAAGGTTCCTGTTTGCTAGAAAGGAAAAAAGTAAAACAAGAAAGCTTTTAAAATGTGTTATCTTGCCTGTCCTGTTTGCATTGAAGCATTTTGATATGCATAATAAATGTTATCTTCAAAAGAACTTTTCCAGTCCCTGTGTTGAAAGGACTGGTGGGATTGTTTTCAAAACCAAAAAGCTAAATTAATATTCCAAAGCATGCCCTATGTTGATGCAGCATGTCATTTTGGGATAAATGCAATTACTTGAAGGTAGCACTGCTTCTTGACCAAAAGTGTCCCCTTTCAGTGTTTCAAAATCACAGTGCAAGAGAAATACATCAGAATTTGGTTTGAATAAGAATGCATGGTCTATTCTGCCTTATTATTTTCATCTCCCTTTGTCTCTACTGTAAGCTGTACACATGATGCTGAAGGCAGAATAGAGTCATGATTCTTAATACTTGCCTGCCAGGGCAATGTATTTAGTATCCACAAGTGTATGGTCACACACCAAAAGAAAAGCTACATTTACCTAGAATAACTTTTAGATTCCTGGCATTTTGCTCTTCTTTGTATTGTAGTCATGTTTCAAATGCCAGACAGAGACTTTTTCACCTCTTCCTTGCCCTCTTCACATTGAAGTGAACAATCGTAGACAAGAGACATAAATGTGGTTGCATGCGTTTTTCCAACATTAACCTAAAAAAGCTTCTGCAGCCGGTGCTGTCAGGCTTTTTGGTCTCCAAAAACAGTCTTGTGGCAGTGTGAGAAAAGTTTACAAATTTTCAGCATGGCTCGCATTAATTTTTGTCTGAATCCAAATAGCACATGTTGACCTGCCTGCTGTTTCTTTTTTCTATGTCTATGCTTACTTTGCTGTAATGTGGCTGTATGGCTATTGCATAGACGGTGCAGTGGAACAAATTAGCTCTGCAGTCAAGGAACTTACTACAGTGTTTTCTACTTGGCAAAATATTATGCTAATTCGTAATGTAGTGTGAGCACATAGAATTTATATTACAGTTTTGATTTAACACACAGCCACACTAAGCTCTGATTAGTCATGTGGTGAAGGTGCAGCCCAGAGAGAGGTGGCAGCAAAGGGGGCTGATGCACTTCAGCAGCTACTGTGCAACCCTGGTTTTAGTAGTTCCTGGGAGAGCATCTCATGTGATGCCCAGTCTCCTGTTTTTCTTGCCCTATGGAAACAACCTCTACCTCGGTGGAGAAGCATTCCCTCCTGGGGTGGCTTGGGACCTCCAGATGCACATTGAACTAATGGTATGGCTGGAGAAGGGATGCTATGTGTAGTAAAGTGAGTAACTTATCTAATGGAATACAATGATACAAGCAGATTGAGAAATACTGTGAAAAGACGTTGAGGTGAAATATAGGAGAATAGGCTGGGAAAACTACTTCAAAGTCTCTTATCCTTTTAATGATACAGCCAACTCTGTACCTACTCTAAGAATGCAAAATTTAAAGAATTATAAAAATCCTTTAGAAGTAAATTTCAATGTACAGTGAGCTGCATCTGCATTGTAGCTTCCAGCTCAATATTTTAATGAGACAGTCTTGGTGTTGGCAGATCAAGCTTCAAAGACAGAATACAGTTCACGACTGAGTCACCTAAATGTATATGCCTTTACAAAGGCTATTGGTTCAGTTGTCCACTTACAAGTTCACAGTGACATTTAAGATGCTCTAGGGTATACTGTGTACCCCTCCTTTCTTACCCTGACAAGATGACACTTGCCCATATTGGACCATATGTGAGTAATAGATGTGGGTGCCTCAGTGATTGTGTGCTGTTCCAGGCATGTTGGATGAGTTGTGCTCCAAGCATGTAGATTTAATCAAAGTCCACAAAGATTTAGAATTTGTTTCATTGGCCCATGGATGGAGACCAAGCGCTGAGGATATCAGACCTATTCATAAAGGGGAAGCACAAAGCAAAGCACTTGGGGGTCAGGCAGTTTACCTTAGGGCATCTTATATCACAGATACCTTCATTAGGTGATTGAGAATCACTTGCAGTGTTTTGACTGATACATTCCTGATAAAGTCATACCTCAAAAGTTCTAAATATAACTTCCATTATCATGATAGAAAGATATTTTTTCATTGGAAATTTTATTAATTATCTTCTTTAACAGACTGGAGGAAAAAAATTAAGTTTGTTGAATGACAGTAATTAAGACTTCAAACCGAATCCTGGACACTTTCTTCAGAAAAAAAAATAAAAGCAAAAAACTCTAAAATCTTTCCATTAACATCTGCAGAAGTTTCTTTCTGAATAAAGTGGGATAATGTGTGCAGCTCCTGTTCTGAAATTTAAGCATTTCCTTGCACAAATATTTTTCCTTTTACAAATTATTTTTACATTTAGAGATATAGAAATTAGCTTTAGAACAGGGAAGCCAAATATACATCTGTTTGGTATTTGAGTTAGTTACTTTCTGAAGCTTCCCTTCTTGTGTCAGTCAACAGTTGTGAGCATTTTACTCTAAACATGAATTTGTGCCAATGTGGTGGAATTATTTGTTCACATCTACAAAGGTAATTGTTGCAGACATCAAATTGTATTTACAAATGTTAAGTATTGTTATAAAATTGTGAGTTATATAAGTAAAGCTTGCACCATTTCAAATATCTGTTCTGGGATAGTCATTGATCATTTCAGTGTGAACTTTTCCTTGATTCACTACTGCATAGAATACCACTAAGCAACTGAAATCTTACAGAAATTCCACTGTTAAACTTCATTCAGAATAAGTCAAACCTGTGGCTTCCATGTGTAGGTTAAAAGTCTATAGTACAATTTAGAAAATGCAAAATTGGTGAGACAAAGTAATATTTTTATGATACAAGCTGCTATAGCTGGAAATGGTGAGAAATCTTGCTAACTGTTTTCAGCTATTTTAGCTGATTCTAATAGAAGATATTACCTCTCCATAGTTATCTTGCATCTCTTGTGTCTTTGGAGTAGCATGATTACAATAGTATTACTACTGATTTAGAAAATGCTATTGTAATAGATAATAAAGAAGGAAAAATCACTCTTTTCAGTGCCACAGATAGAAAAGAACATCAAGATATGGTTGAGTACATTCTATTGATTAATTCAGATTTACCATGACTTTCTGGCATGACCTTGTAAGTTCATCTGTGTAAGATGCTTGTTATCAAATCAGTAAAATTTGCCTTTCAGTGCTCTGATAATGCTATCTGTGCACCTCATTAATTTAAAAAAAAAAAACAAACCAGCATCTGAAATGAACAGAATCAAATTTGATTGGTTTATTTGTTTGCAAAGTCCTTGTCAGAAAGCCACTTTAAATCCCACCTACATGCCCGATCAAATTCTGCCCTCTGTACTTGTCAGTTAAAGTAAACACACTAATTAAAGAAACTGCTATTTATTCTCTGTAAAATAGTTATGAGGGAAAGGACAACACCGTAAGGAAAAGGTGGTAGGTGTTCCCATTAATTGTATTGTTTGACACTGGCAGATCTAATTCAATTGCTGCTTCTTTTAAAGCAGTCACGGCAGGAGGTACTACCTTGCTCTCTACGAGATTTGTATTCTGAGATACATCTCTTGCTATATTTTGGTCTAAATCAGTAAGATCAGATTGTGTAGAAAGAGAAGCAAATGGAGAAAGAACCACTGTAATTCCTTCAAGTCACAGGTGCCTGGGAGAATGTAGCTCTTCTGAACCCTTACTTAGTGATCCCTCCAGTGTACAGGATTGCTGCTGCTTGCACCTACCAAGGACAGTATCAAATCTCGCTGCTTCCCTTCTCTGCATTCCCTGACAGAACTCATGGGGAAAAGGGATGAAAATTATTTAGCCTTTAAGAAGAAAGGCAAGGCATCTGTCACTTTGCTTTCCTGTGCATGGACAGTTGAAGTGCTTTTTTCTAGCAGCCCTGTCAGTGATGAAGGGTGAGCAGAAGCATGGCATCTGAGTTTTGGGACATGGTCTCCTCTGGGCCTGTCTGCTTTGTGCCCCTCACCAGGATTACTATTTGTGTGTGAGTTTAATTGTATGCCTTTGGCTTGGGATTAATAAGAAAGGCTGAATCAGAAGAGCTAACAACCACAAATTCTTTGTAAAGCAAAATAGCTTTTGAGATGCAGCAAACAAATGTTACTTAAGCTTGTAAGGTCAGTCCACAAATGCAGGGCACTGGAAAAGATTGTATTTCTAGCTAGCAGTTGGCTAAATTTGAGTCAGGAGACATAGTTATTTCTCACCTCTGTTTATTTCGTATGTAGAAAGATTTAGATTTGTACCTTTCTTCCCGTGGGAACAAAAAAACCTACCTCAGAGAGGAGTGCTTGATTCATAAGCTCAAAATACTTCCCAAAATCAAGGTCAAAATCGTGGTTTGAGATTAAGCTGTTCTAACTGGAGATAAGAGTACAAGAAATAGTGTGGGCTGCTGATAATATTCAGCAGTTTTCCTTTGATGAGGCAAACACTGTATGGGCAAGTTGCACTGCTTCACTGCACAGATTCCAATGTGTAGTTAATGCTGTTAATCTTTTCTGTGCCCAGGCCACATGCCTCGAGGTAACAGCTTGTTTTGTGATTGTCCCAGTTTTAGAGGTCTTCAGCAATCCTTCAATGTGCAGTGGTCATAACTATGTGCAGCAGAATTGCAGCAATGTTCTGTTGTCAACCTCTAAGATATCTGGTCACTTATATATAGGTCAAGGAACCAGGTAGTTAGACAGAATTTGACTTTGGAAGCGATCATTGTGGATACTTTCCTGGTTCCTTGGCATAAGTAATGGCCATAATGCATCAGTGGCCTCCAGCACTGAACTAATGATAATGAATTGTGGCCCAAAGAGGCACATCCACAGCAGAATATAACATAAGAGGAGATGATGGGAGAAGAGCTGTTCTGGTCATATACCTGAAAATGGCACATTCCTGCAGTATTGAGGAATTTGATTCTGTCTTAGAGACATTAACCCTTCCTCACTTCCAAACTGTGTTGAATTTAATCTAGGACCTTTCTCTCCCACAGAAGTAAACAAACAGATAACTTTCTCCACTGATGTTACCCAAAGCTGCCTTATTCACCTCCTTATTCAGAGGTGGGTCCTTTGCAGAACTACCACAGGGAGTAAGCTTTCATAAGTAAAGGGATTGGTTCTCCCACATATTATCTCTCTCATTTTTTCTCCCTTTTCACCTTACAAGAGTGAAAGAGAAACAAACCAGGCTATCAAGTTGTTCTCTTGGGTGGATCCTCATCCTGCTAATAGAAGCTATGTATTGGTATCTAAAAGGAAAAACTTACCTGATACACTGAAATATTTTGCAGTTGACCTTTTTGGTTCCCTCATTGCTCATGTAGTGTCACATATTCTCCATTTTTAAACCCCTAATACAGATTACAGAATTGAATTAAATACTCTCAGGCTACACATTTACCTTTATATTATTTTAGTTCTAATTATGTATGTAGGTAAGGTTTGAATAGGGCAGTCTACTATCAAAGTTAGAGACAAAAAATTAACATTTGCCAGGACCAGCTCAGAGGAAATATAAATTGCAAAAATTTCAATTATTTTGCAATTTAAATTCAAAGAAAAGTTTACATTAGTGACAAGTATTTTATCTAGAACTAGCTGTGAATATGAATTATGTGAAGTAGTTTAAAATACCACCAGAAAGTAAAGTTTTTACATAATGATAGCTAGTGTCTGAATCCCCAAAGAGCAAAAAAGGAAAATACGACCTCATTTTTCCAGTCATGACATTGATTTCCCAGTCACTGAATGTTCACTATTATGATAGTATTGTTTACACAGGGAGTGTAAGTACCACCTTTCATGACAGATTACACTTTCTTTCATGGGCATTCACCAACCAGAAATCGTTTGTTTATGCAGCATGTAGAGTCAGTGTCAGAATAAGAATACCATTCTTACCCATGCCTGCTGCTTAAATGCATCGTAATAAACCTTGCAGAATCTGTGCTGTTCATTTAAAGAGGAAGAAACATGTATCCTTGGGAATGTATTTCTATGTTCTTACTAAAATTTTACACTTTAGTAACTGCATTCTAAATTACAAGAAAGCAAGTCATTCAAGCTGCGCTTCTGAAGTTATACAGATGCTAATAACACTGTGTTAAGAGGATATGCTTACTTACTGAAGTCAAAAGTGTAGATTATACATTGCATCATCCCACAGTTATTTGTATTATATAGATGCAACCTTGATTCATGCTTTAAATTTTATGTATACTTCACAAAGATCTTTCATTGAAAACAAAATAAAATGTGTATGCATTCTTGGATAGTTCTTGTGTTTATAATTCTGAAGGTAGATAAGTCCTGTGAAATGTATAAGCCAAATTACAGTGTAAATAGTTTACCTTTCCAGAAGTATTTCTTCTCATTCTTTTTAATTAAATGCGTAATACTGTCCATGAATTTTTGATGTGTGTTTGGTCAGTAAATGGTATGTTACTTTTCAGAGTGTATTCTGTATACTTCTCCTTTACAGTTCTACTTCTTTCATTATAGGAAGCCCCATATGTTATGTTCAAGAAAAACCATGATACATTTGAAGGGAATGACAAGTTTGAAGGATACTGTGTAGATCTGGCATCAGAAATTGCAAAACATATTGGTATCAAGTACAAAATTGCCATTGTTCCTGATGGAAAATATGGAGCAAGGGATCCAGAAACAAAAATCTGGAATGGGATGGTGGGAGAACTTGTTTATGGGGTAAGCATATCAATTTTTGAAGCAGGATTTAATTAATCCTAGTATTAGTTATAAAATAGGAAGTACATATGCATTTTATTTAACTTTGGGGTCACAGAAAAGAAATAGAATTTTGTTTCAGATCTCTGTGATTTCACCTCTTTTTTAATGAGAAAATTAAATAGTTTCATGTAAATTCTACTATTTATACAACTAGTGCTTTGTTCTATATTAGAACATCCATAGTTTGCACATCCCTTAAAAGTCATTAATGTTAGAACTGATGTTAGACAGCATCTATTTCTAATAGATTGTAAAACTTAGGAATAATATCACTCATATCTCCATTTTCATGGACAGGTCTTTCAAAAAACATAGGACTCTTGTTCTGGTTTGAGAAATTGGGTATCCACCATCATATATTACATATATAACAAACCACATAGACAATTAGGTTATTCAGGATTTAAACAGACTTTGAAGATAAACATTAATAATAAAATTTAGGAACAAGCCCAATGACAGCTCAGTAACAGCTATATAGTGATCTGGAGAAGGAGAAGCAGAACAGTTAACAAAATTTGTTGAAGCATAATCTTTTAACATTTAATGAAAAATGTCCAAACAAACCCAAAGAAATAGTATCTGGTATTACTAAAAGTGGCAAAACTCAGAGCTATGCTTGCTGATAATGGCATTTACTGTACTGATCTGAATTCTTAAAGAAATTTTTCATTTCAGTGAGAGAATCAAATAACACTCTTATAATTATTTAGCTAAGTATAGCTGATAATGAAGTAGACTGTGTGCTGTAGGACTGTAGGAAATTATTCCCCAGAGTTTTGTTGAATTCCCATCCACATGGGAATGGGAAGGTTATACCTCACAAAATCTTGCATGCTCTTGCAAGTTCTTGGGCGAACAAAGCTCACTTGTGGCTTTAAAAAGCAGGAAAGTCAAATGATCATCAAGTTCTTATATCTGCTTTAGTTGCTTGGCTTTTCATCTCAGTAGCTATTGAATGGATGTCAATGGCTATGTTGTGTAAAACATCTGAGAAATTTCACATGCTGTGTGAAGTGCCCTTGCCGAGATACTAGTTTTACTAGAGTTTCGGTGGTCTAGAATCTGGTTGAAAATTGTAGAGGAAACTTGAAAATGCAATTCAGTTTTCAGTTTGTTTGGGTTTTTTAAGGAAAATGGGAATGAAGAGTCTTTAAAAGTTTAAAGCCTCTATTTAGGAGACTATTTGGAAAGACTGCAGTTTCTGTACTTGAATTCCGAGAATGGGACACAGCAGCACTCTCGCAGTTGCTTTTTTAGTGAAGGAATAAAGTCTGCTGGTGTCCAGTGTATCTGCTGTACTGTCCAAAGGCCTCCTTAGCCCATATCTATCCCAGTGTGTCACTGGCACCAGGGAATGTCCTGGGCACCATAACTTGTCAGCCTAAATGCTAAATTGTGCCAGCAGTCCCTGCTTGTACCTTTAGCTCATAATTATTCTCCAAAACAATTTTAAGGCCCAGATGGGCACTAGCATGGGGAAGAGATCGTTCCCTATAAACAGCTTGAAAGCAGCCATCCTGGCCTTAAAGCCAAGAGCTACTCCAAGCATATTTAATATACTTCGATGGGTATAACATTAAAGAAAACTGCTTTTCCTGTTAACTTGCTGAAGTTCGCTGCTTAAGATTTCTACAGGGAATCCTACAATGAAGAACATCCTCTCTGCAGCTTCATTGAGTCCTTGCCAGATAATTTACAGAAAATCAAGTTCCATAACTATTCCATGTAGAGAATGCAGAAAAATCAGTCAGCCAGGGACTTTCCTGCAAAGCTGGACTGTAAGAGGATGTTAATCTTCTCTACGAGATCCCCAAATCATAAACACAAGTACTCTGAGTAGTTGGCTATGCTTCAAGCAGGGCTTTTTGTAAGTGGCCAGGATTGGGACAGAATTTGCTACTGAATTAGCAAGTTAACAAGGCAATCTATTTGGGAGACATTTGAGAATCAGCCAAATTAAAGGACAGACAATTCTGTGCTGCTCAGTGAGGCTGTGCTTTTCTGTGCTACATGAAAAGGTCCCCTCCTCTCCTGCTCTTTATACCATATCATGATGCCACTTAGCCCTGTCAGTGGTACTGATGGTGGACAATTCTATCCTGAGTTCCCCTGAGACCCATATGTGCCATTGGTCAGTATGGTAGCTTGACACCTTCAAGTACTACACAGAACAGTTCAGTTCTCACACAAACTCAGTAGTGGATTTTTCCATCATGCACCAGGAGAAACAGTGTATAAAATGCTGTGAGTTATAGTTTTTCTATGAGTATACAGATCGAGGGGAAGGGTGGTTTATTATTTTTGTGTTTTGTTTTTAGCACCCTATTAGAAACTACTAGGAAATCTTGGTCATTTGTCCCTGATACATCTAAATGCCTGCAGTAGTCCATGTGGGCCTTTATAGCACTTGATATCAACTTCACAGAAAAAATACTAGCCTTGAATGAAAAAACTTTTAGTACATATAACAGGTGTTTCCAAGTGCATTCATGGTCTGCTCCAATTAAATATTGATTCTCCTGACACAGAAAGTTGTTCTTTCACTGCTTTACAGAAAAGGTCACAACTCACTTCTGTTTCAAATCTGAGTGCTTCTGAATTTGAAATGATTTCTTGCATGATTTTTAGCAGATAGGTTTACTGTCTTGTACAGCTTGTACCAAGGATAGATCTTATTCACCAAGGTGATGCTAATATATTCTGGAAAAGTCTCATACAATCAGGCTCAATTTGCCCTGTTGTATGATATTGGAGGGATACAGAATCCATCTGTATTATCAGTACTTGTTAGTGATGCAGCCTTGATTGAAATACTGTTACAGAAGCTGTGGCTTCAGGTTTGAAGTATCATTAGCCTTTGTCAAAACAGATTTCACTGGCAACAAAATCATTAATTATTTGCACTATTGTTGCAGTATTAATGTTTTCAATCCAAAATTACATGGTGCATGTTAACTGGGCAAAGCACAAAAGCTGATAATTACAATGCACAGCTGTTGTCGTTGTATAGCTTTCAACAGAGAATTTTGTGTAGACCTTAAGTGGCATCCAGAACTCTCTTTAAAAAAAACAAAAAAAGAATTAGACTGGAGAAGGCTATTTTGCATCTAACTGCAACCTAGCTATACTGTCTCATTACATTCATTTTCATGAAGCAGGTGTATCTACATTCTGAAAAGAATTGAAATGATAAGTTCCTCCTTTTGCTCATCAACTACTTGAATTAATGTAGGCAACTAGTAGTCCCAGGTCTGCAAGCTCTTCAATTGGCTGAGATGAATCTCATACGATGTTTCATATGTACTGTGCAGTGTGTTAATTATGTCTTTAAAATCGCCACAATGCACAGTAAAATGATGCTGTAACTTTTCCACCTCACATCTTAAAAAGTAACAGACCTCAGGGTTCCTTGTTTTAATCCCAGTAGCAACCTGCAGGCACAAATAAATGAAGTGTTACCTGGCATTTTTGAAGACCAATGACCAAGTCTATCATTTATACTATTAATGAAGATGCCACTATGTGAAAAGTGCAGAGAAGATTAGCAGTAGTAGATAACAACTTCTCTGAGACTTTCAGTTAATTTGTTTCAAGGACTCCACATTTGTTTTTCACAGTAGCTAAAATTTAGGAATATGATATACCTTGACTCTAAGGAAGGAAACCATCCTTCCAGAAAGGAAAGAAATTTATGATTGAGATGAAATAGAAATATATGCAGCAGTACCAATAGCCCAAATCATGCTACAATCCTTCAACTACAGAAATCAAATTACATAAAATTTTTAGGATGTTTAAGAATGTATTTTAGATGTTATTTTTCTTCATGTTATACTTATCTTAAACAACCTTTTCTGTCAGACTTATGTAATCACAAGACTTCAGGAAGCCAGTTTTTTAAAAAAGCCTCACATTACAAATGTTACATTAAAATTCAGAGAATTAGCAATATTATAATGTTTACCCAGGACATTAGCTCCAGAGATAATGTCTGATATGCTTGCAAACTCTTGACATAAAAATACAACGATAAGTGTTTGCATCAAAACTATTTCAGAATGACATATATAAGCCGATTATTAATATATAGCACTTTTAATACAGATTTGCATTTTTAGACCAGTGCACTTGAATGAGTCATTTCTTTTGAATTATTCACAAATGTACAGCTACCAAATGCAACAAATTAGTTTGAAATTAAATTCCATAAAATACATATAGCTCAGTATGAATTAGTGTATAAAATAAGAAAAACATATTCTTTTAAAAGCATTTTTTTTCAATGTGAGATGACAAAAAAGCCTACATTTCAATTTCTGTTTTTCTTTATCACACAAGTTGTTAGTATGAATTAGTGTATAAAATAAGAAAAAACATATTCTTTTAAAAGCATTTTTTTTCAATGTGAGATGACAAAAAAGCCTACATTTCAATTTCTGTTTTTCTTTATCACACAAGTTGTTTAAGTAAGACTTGGATTAAGCTATTTAAGCATGTTCTTAATTTTCAGCTTGTTTTAATCTCATTGGAATTGATGTGATTTAAATTTATCCTTTTGTATTTTAGTGAGTATGAATGTCATTAAGGTAATCCTGAAAGACAGACATGCTTAAATGCTTTTCTAAACTATGGCCTTTGTACTGTAACTGAAGATGCTACTCTATAAGATAAATTTGGGTCAACTAAGTATTTAGAAAATAGAACTGTGGCAGTTCTATTATGGAGATTTATGAATAGCTCTTGTCTGTGCCAGTGAACACGACTGGGCCTAGGGTGGAGCAAATGCAGGCTGATTATCTCATATATTGAGGGCCAAAGCAGAAGAACACCATTGCAGACGGCAGCTTATGGGTGGATCTGCCTCATTTTTAGCCAACACCAGGTGTTCTTAGATTACACCTAGTTACCCTCCTTAGACTATAAGCTGCATAGAATTCCATGCTGTGTCCAGAGCACAGATTCTGCTCTGGGAACCCACTTAGGTACAGCACCACTATCTGATTAACAGGAGAAAGGCTCCAGCAGCTTCTACATCTACTCCCACCAGAGCATCTCAGTTCTTCTTATAGTTTCCATCTTAGATACTACTGTACTGATAGCTTTGGTGTCAAAGACCAGGCAAGGCAAGTAGCAAACCTTAATGTAATGTTGAGTCTCTAGTGACAGAAATAAGCTGCAATGCCTTCTAGTTTATGAGACATCACTGTGAGCAGCCATAAACACCATCATCATCAGTATTCATTCAAGATTGGCATCTTAATTCTAAAAATATATTTGAGAAATATACCAAAAATCATTCCTTTCTCTAATGAAAATGGAGCCAGTGCTCCTTTTATTGTGTGATTTTGCACAGCTACTTTCTGCATACTTGTCTTTTTGCACTGTTCAAAACAGAATTCATTCAAAATGAACTATCTTGCCCCCAAGACAATTGTATGCATTTTGTGGCATCACAGCAGTAGTTAATTGCCTTCTCTGCTTTATGCCATTTGGAACTTCTTTGAATCTATAACCTTACTTCCCTTAAAAAATATGGTCTTTCTCATTTTTCGTTCTTCCTTGAATTCCTTTACTTCAAATTAATACCTGAAATGATATACCTACACTCCCAGACTCCTCTATAAGATCTGAGAGTCTTATCCTTAACAGAAAAATAAAGTATTTCTATAATTATGTAAAATAAAACCTGTAACGTACTAAAAACATGAGTAAGTTTATAGTCAATTATAGCAAGGAACAAGAAACAGAAAGACTGTACAGAACATCTAAGCCACAGTGTCCTGATATTAATGACATAATTTTGGAATTAGCTGCTTATCTGAGTAGATAAGCCAAGTCAAATTAATCTATACATTTGTATTTCTTTTCTCTTTATAGAAAGCAGAGATTGCTGTTGCGCCTCTGACCATCACTTTGGTACGAGAAGAGGTCATTGATTTTTCTAAGCCTTTTATGAGTTTGGGGATATCCATTATGATCAAAAAGCCCCAGAAATCTAAACCAGGAGTGTTTTCCTTCTTGGACCCTTTGGCGTATGAGATCTGGATGTGCATAGTCTTTGCCTACATTGGTGTCAGTGTGGTCCTATTCCTAGTTAGCAGGTTTAGCCCATATGAGTGGCACACAGAAGAACCAGAGGATGGGAAAGAAGGACCCAGTGACCAGCCTCCCAATGAGTTTGGCATATTCAACAGCCTCTGGTTTTCCCTGGGTGCCTTTATGCAACAAGGATGTGATATTTCCCCAAGGTTTGTGTCAAATCTTTTTACATTTGCGTTTTATCTTCAACACTGAAGCGTAAAATCTTCCTCCATTTATTTCCCTGGCAGTGTTTTGAAGTTCTTTCTTTAGGAAGGCTTTTTCTTTTTTTTTTTTTTTTTTTTTTTTTGTCTTTTCCCTATTTGTTAGCTATGATATGATAAGGACAACAGAGAATCTGCTTTGGATTTCAGTCATTACTATTATTTTATGAATGTTGATGTACATAAAACACAAACAGCTCCCAGAAACAGCAGGCGTACACAGGGACAATTCCACTGAGTTGACTTCAGAGGATCTGTGTTGTTGCTAAATTAGTTCTGTTGTACTGAAATTATGAAATGCACTCTATTGTGCTGAATATTTGTCTTGCATGAATGAATGTCCCATTTCTGTTCCCTATCCAATTCTATAGTACTGCTTCCAGAATGTCACTATCTATGAGAAAGAGAATATTTGACCATGTTTCTGAGAAGCCATGATGTATGGCTAAGCTGTGCCTTACACAGTGGGTGCCTCAGATGTAACCTATGATCCCAGACCAGAGTTTCTCAGCCTTTCAAGGTGTTCTGGAATTTAAATGTGCAGTAGCTACAACTTCTTAATTAAACATTCGAACCCAATCATTCAAACTTGAATTTAGACATTGACAGTGAGATTCTGAGAGTGTTCAGCACTGTCCATGCTATTATTGAAGTCAGCAATAAAACTGCTATTGATTATGACCAGATGTACATTACTCCTCAACAGCCTTCTTGTCATATTATTGGTATTCAAATAGAAAAAACAATTTTTGACTTATCATGCATATCATTTACCAGAAAATTCTTGCTTCTTAAATAAGAGAAGATGCAAAGAAGACAGGAACATTTTAATCCTGGAGTGAATATAATCCATGTGCAAAGCCTTTTGTGTTGTTTTTTATTGGGTTTTTTTTCAGGAGGTAACAGTGAAAGCCACTGATTTGCAGCCACTGTGCTTTACTTTTGAATCCAAAAAATGATTACCTATCCAGTATTTTTGACAAAATTTTTGCTATGTTAGGCATTTCCTGAAATAATAACACTGAGAGACTCTTGAAGAGAATTAAAACTTCTGTATGTGTGCTTGCATATTAATACTGTAGATTGCACCATAGGCATTAGGATTTGAGAAATTTATTAGTATTTAAAATGCAAATGATCTCGCTCCCATTGACTATTATTTGATGATACATGCTCAGCAATAATTTTGCCTTCTTTCTTACTCTTTTTTTTGTGGCTTAAAAGACAGGAAAATGTGCATTATGTTATTCATGTTTAGATCCCTCTCAGGTCGCATTGTTGGAGGTGTCTGGTGGTTCTTCACACTCATCATTATTTCATCCTATACTGCTAACCTCGCTGCTTTCTTGACTGTTGAGCGAATGGTCTCACCCATAGAAAGTGCAGAAGACCTTGCCAAACAAACCGAAATCGCTTATGGGACACTGGACTCAGGGTCAACCAAAGAGTTCTTCAGAGTAAGTTGGAATGTCCATTGGAGCATCTCTCTCTAGCCACTGCTCTTGCAAGATGCTTGGAAGGGTAAAATAATGTTATTTTGCAATTATATGCAATACAGTTTTGAATCCTTCCTTACTTCAGCTACATTTTTACCCCTACAGCAACATTTGTTGGAGTTTTTCTGTTATTTTAATTTGTGGAAAGCTTATTGATCCTGTCACATTGGGCAAAAGAGGTGCCCTAAGGGATACTCAAGCCAGTGATAATTACAACAGCACTGCACTATTGATTCATCTGAAGCTACGTTACAGAATGATGTGCAGCATTGAAAGCCTATGGTGATAGGATTGCAGGTTTCGTTTCTACTTATGGATTTGGATGCATGCATTTTGCTTTAGGGTCTCAAGCAGTGGGAAGGAAATGCATTTTTTAATTTACTGACTTTCGGGTGAATAATAAAGAGAAATTATATCTCGAGGGGATGTGGTTGGAGCATTAGGAAGTAGCCTAAATAGCTGTTCGCATGTCTGTGCTGTCTGTATTGATTACTTCATTTTCATGTGCTTTACCATGTTAGTGTGGTTGGTATGTCATCCTCATTGCTTGCCAGCTGGGAAACAGGGAGCCTGAACATCACAAGGAGTACATAATAAACAGTCCCTCCTGCTTTATTTCATGTCTCTAGCAGATAAAAGTTGAGCCTGGCTGACTGTGTGCAAGTTTAGTGTTTGTTTGTGGCTCTGAATAAATGCTGTAAGCCCATAATCCTTCCTTGGAAATTACACAGTTTAGGAGCATTGTTTATCTGAAAGGTGCAGTTTAAGGCATCTCCAGCAGAAAGGAAAATGGAGTCACAATTTCTTCTTATTCTGTAATTGAAAGGAGACTGTTCTGTGTTAGGTACTCTCACATGCCTTGAGAGTTTTCATTTTTCCAAACAGAACTCAAGGAATGATTAACAAAATTAAGGATGGGGCTTTTGAAATACAGACAGTATCAAATCAAAGGTAGCTGCTGAGTGACCCTGTAAGGTCTGCAACCTTTTTGTTGTAAATTATATTCCTGTAGAAGAGCTTGCAAATATTTTGACTTAGCTAAAAGAAGAGAATGCTTTATAAGATGTAAATGGGACTTAACCAGTACACAGAGGTTGGGCCTTCACATAATGAAGCTATTGAAAGAATTTGGTCTAAGCTAATTTTCCATATTTATTCTATGGAAAATGGATAAAGAAAGACACCCCAAGCATCCCAGGAGAGATAAGTGTATTATGTAGAAATGTATCACCCTTTAGAGTATCTTCCTCTTTTTATCAGCTCCAGCGGGAATCCGCTGAAATGGCAGTAGTGCTTAGTACCTGGTTTTTAATCAATACAGGTCAATGTCAGGTTTCTAACTCTACCTGTCTTCTATAGCCACACTGTTGTTATAGACGTAGACATGACACTACTAATGCTCTCAGGGAGTCTTGTTTTTACCCCAAGTGGCAGAATGAAGATATAGAAGGCTTGTCTGTATTGCTATATTTTGACCCTATTATGGCCAGATTTCCCTTTTTTAATTCTTGCTGTGGATGAGGCAGCTCTATTTAACTTTCTATTTAATTTTTTTTTGCATTTTCAAGAGTATCCAATGCTTGCAATTTTTTTAGGTGATTCCCGAGAAAATTTAAAGAACAGAAAAATGGAGTTGTTTTCTGAAGAGATTCACAACACTTTAAAAAGCTATTCTTTTGAAGTACTGTTTACATCTATACAATCTTGGTCATAAAAATGTCTCAGTTGTTTAAATCATCCTATAAACACAGGTATTTTTTTGTTTGAAGGAATATTTCCTTCAAACCACTCCTTGAAGTGAAGATTCTTTCTCTGCCTACAATGGCAGCCATTCCTTTAATCTCAAAGGGTCAAGAGAATAAAAAAGTAGAATCAATGTTCTTTTTATATTTTTTCCTTTTTTTCAAATTACAAAGAGAAACATTAAATGTAAGCACAAATACTAAATGTAGCTGCATGTGCAAACTTCAAAACTTTGAAGACTGATGATTTAGACTGAATTAATCACTTTTTTAAAAAAAAGTGCAATTGAGGCCCTGCTGTCAAATGGTTCTTGATGGTACTGATGTTATATGCATAGTTTCTAAAAATATTTTTCACAAAAATGGGACAAAGGTAAATTATAATGGACAGACAATATTTACAGAAACACTATTTGTGTAATACATAAATTAAGACCTAGCCCGAAACAATAGTAGAAGAATGGTTACCCAAGTCTTCCCATTTTGCATGGTTGAAAGCAAACATGAGATGTTTCAGGATTAGAGTCATGCACAATTTCTTTGTTAGTGATTATGATCAGACTAAAGATGAGTCTCTAGGACATTTTCACATAATTTGATCATTTTTCATAAAAAGGTCAGGAACTCTGAACAGCTCTTCAGTCTTATTTGATTCCAGATTGAATATAGAAAATGACAAAGTCATTTTAAAGCTAAAATAAAGAAAATCAAGACTATGTTACTGTTAGCTATTTATTTTGTGTTTTGGATAGTGGAAATTGCACCTTCTAAGCTGCTTATTCAGGAGGAAGAGAAATTAGTTTTAGTGATCCCATTCAGAAAAACCCCAAATGAAAATTATCCTATCCTGTCAGGCTGCAGTAGAAAGCTTTGATGTGTCCTTGTATGTTAAGAAGGAATAACTCTGTTGGTTCACTCTTCATATTTCACTCTGATTTGATTGAAAATATTCTTACAAAGCAGATGCTTTGTTAGACTTGCTATTTTTTTTGTCTCTTGATAGGCAAAGGAAACTAGATTTAAGTGCACCTTTTTAAAATTGATATAGGGTATTCTTTCCTCTTACTATTTTATGTGTTTCATGGTTCTAGTATTTAAGGAAAGTGACCTATTAGATGTTTATTTTATAAAGAATCTGGTCCTATGAATGTTAAAATGTAAAAAAAGTTTGGAACTAAAGGCAGACAAAGGCAAGGAATATTCTCAAAATTATTCATAAATGCTCTCTCCAATTTTTTTCTTTCTCTAAATTTAAATCTATGAATTACATCAGCATCAAGGAAAAAGAATATATGGATGTCTTAGCTTACACTCTGGTCTGAGCTGCTATTGTGTAAATGCAGAGTAGCTGTGACTGCACTGGAAAGAGAAGGTGAAAAGGCAGGATTTGATTAGGGACAAGCGCAGCTGTTATGAATTTAAGTTTCATTGTATATGACAGCAAGGTAAAATTATGCATACAGAGAAGTTAAAAGACCAAAGATAATTTATCAAGTGCTGTTATATAGTATTTTTATTAGACATTTCTGGTTAAACACCACTTACTTTCAAGTTAGATCAATCATACATAAACTAGTAAAAAGAAGTGCTTAAGGGAAATCACTGTTACCTATACAAAGGCTCAGTTGCAGGCTTTTTAAAGCCATTGTCAGTTTAAATAATACCTAGATTATAATTTCTTATATTTGTTTAAATATTCTAAAGCCCTTTCTTTGGGGCTTTATAATAATGAATGTTTTCCTGCCGTGATCATAATAATGTCGGAATAATAAGACAAATCTCACTTAGCTAGAAAGTGATGTTGACTCAAAATAAGCTGATTTGAGCATTGGGTTAAAGCAGTCTTTTTTGCAGCATGTGTAAGAGAAGACAAGTACCACCTGTTATTAAATAAAAACACTGTACTGTTTTCAGCTGACACACTGCTGGTTTGCACATATGTACCCCTGTTGCTGGAGGTAGCAAAGGAGTTGCTGAATGAATCTAATACCATGAGAAGCTTCTCAGACAGCATTTCCTTCCTTCCTCCCTTCCTTGCAGTGAAAATTGTTGTTGGGGTTTTTTTTGGGTTTTTTTGGTTTTTTAACAGAAGTCTTTATTTGTGGTTATATCATGCATTTCTAGACAGGAAAATTTCCAACTAATGCACTCTAGCCATGAGTTCTTGCACATTTCTTGAGCAAGCACCTATCTTACTCAATTACTTGCAGATCATACTCTTTAAAATAAATGCATTGATAAGTGTGTTCTGAAAACATACCTGATACTTCTTTAAGAAAAGCACTTAGGGTGTTTTGTTTTCTTTTGTAGAATATTTAATCAAATTTTCTGTTTGCATCTTTAATTGTAAATCATGTCTTGAAGTATTGCACAGCCTTTCTGATGTTCACTAAAAGAATTCTGGACACTTGAATATCTCTAGCAGGAATCTTACTTAAGCTGTTGTAGTTTTAAGGGTGGAAAAAGTGAGTATTATACCAAAGAAATGCTTCCAGATTCAGCTGACTATTTTTGAGATGATGATTATATAATTGTTTCTCTTTGCCTTCCAGGTTTATTGTGGATACCTTTTTCATACCTAATTCCCTAAAACACAGTATACAACATTTGAATGTGTGAACTGCCTTTATCTAACAGTAAATTCAGGACTCTGCTTTGCAGTTTTATTGTGAATTCTAGTGGCTAACTGGAACTGAAAAATAGTATCCAGTTTCACTGTATTTGTGTTTGTTTTTGATTTTCTTTTTTCATTCAAAATAATTGTGGAATTCAAAGAAAGACCTAATCTAAGTATGATTTCCCCAAAACTAGTTGTTTGAAAAATTAAGTGGGACTGATTTGATTTTGAACACTGCCATCCTGAAATGTAGCAACATTCTTTTTTCTCTAACTTATTTCTCATTTTCTCCAGAGATCAAAGATAGCAGTGTACGAAAAGATGTGGACCTACATGAAATCAGCTGAGCCATCAGTGTTCACTAGGACTACTGCAGAGGGAGTAGCTCGTGTCCGCAAATCCAAGGGCAAATTTGCCTTCCTGCTGGAGTCCACCATGAATGAATACATTGAGCAACGAAAGCCATGTGACACCATGAAAGTGGGAGGAAATCTGGATTCGAAAGGCTATGGCGTAGCCACACCGAAGGGTTCTCCATTAAGGTGGGTGGAATAGTATAACAATATAAAATGTGTTGTTATAGTATTCCACCTTCCCTGATGTCCCTGATCTAGCTCTTTTTGTTTTGTGTGTGTACATGGTATGTTATTTTTCTTTTCTTCCATTTCATTTTTATTTTGATCAACAAAGGTAAACATTTCTAATTGCAATATGGATTTAGCAGCTATATTGGCGTATCTTTCAAGGCCATATAAAAACCAAACTGGTTGAACACTAGCTACTTGAAATACAGCCTCAATAGGGTTAACATCAGCTATTCTATTTCATCAGGTTTGTTTCACCAAATTCTACTCTTTTAAATCACTCTCCACATCAGTATCTGCATCAATAATATGCCTATATTTTGTTTTGTTTATTGATCTTGGCTGCTGATTTCTGAGTAAGAAGCTGCTTGTAACATATTTATTCAAATGCCATCACGTGGAGGCAATTAATCCTTCATTAAAGCAACTTCTTTAAAGTACTTTTTAGTAAAGCACCTTCTTATTTAGAAAAATGAAGAAAATTTTGTATTTCTAGCATTATGCATTTCAGTGCTCCCTTCAAACTCACCAGTATTTTTCATGGTGTCAGACACATTCAGTCAAGTTCTTGATTCACAGACAGAACATCATTTGTTTTTCATTCAAATCGTCAGGAAAACAGAAGTGAAATTACTAGTTCTGTGTTTAAATTGGCACTATTTAACATTATGTTGTTCTGAAGATGAACCAAATTTGCCTTTTTTCCACTGGTAAACTTGCCAACTTCTTCAAGACAAAAGAGCAGTGTAGTCTGTGGTGTCTGACAATGACAGGATGCATTCAGGTGGAGGAGAGTGAATGTCCCACAGAGCAACCAGTACCCCATTTGTCGAATTTCAGCCATGTGCTCATCATAGTAGATTCACAAGGAAGTAAAGGGAGAAATTGCAAGTGCATATGGACCCATAGTTCTGTGCAGGAAATAGCTAAGGAGTTACTTGTCCATGCCCATGATGCCACTGTGTGGATATCTCAACCCTTAAATCACCAATTTAACCTCAGAGGCTTTAACTGTGTTACGCAGATGGGAACAGGAGTATCATCAGAGTTATTTCCATCTGCAGCATAGGAAGATTTGTATGTGCAAGGGAAAACCAAGCCAGTTAATTCAGTGACTGAATATGACTTTTTGGTCCTTAACAATCAGTTCTTCTTGGATTTATAAACTGACATTTTCATTCCTAAATAAAGTAGTATGACTATAGGAGGTGAGAGAGGGGAAATTACAATAATGAAAATATTAAAATCGTGTCCAGAACTTACGGGGTTGCTACAGGGAGACAGCAGCATGCAATAGGAGAGGCTTATCACCAAGTAAGTCATCTGGGTTTATTTCCAAAGCACTTACGTTTTTGTTTTATATCTAATATATTGCTATATCTTTCTCAGTATTTCAGTCAACCTAGAAATGGTAGCCAACACTGCAGTTCAGTGGAGATGTTTCCCCATAGTTGTGAAATACCCATTGCTGACAGTAATGCTTTACTGTGCCAGAGCTTTAGCTGCTGTCATAAATATCCCGGCGTTGGGCTGTTTGCTCTGAGCATGCATTATGGTGCTCTTTAGACCCTCTAACTTTTCTCTGCAAGATGTCCTACACCACACCAAGAGACAGCCCGTAATGAGCACCAGCAGCCAGTGGTAGTTGATTTGTGTCAAATTTGGGCTTATTTCAGGTTTGTTCAGTTGTCTAGATAAAAATAGCTGGGAGTAACAGGGACAAAACATAAAGCAGCTAGAAGAGGACAGCTTAGTAAGATGGTTTAATAAGAACAGAGAGGAAAAGCACAACCATTATTGTAAGGACCAAGTGTGGAATGCTGGTTCCATCTCAGTTGTAGGCCAATGTCCTATGCTTCAGTGAGTCTAACTGGGGAGATGACAACTATCATTAGGGTAATGTGATCAAAAGCATTTAGTTTTTCACAGGCTACCTTCAAACATGTTTCAAGAAGGGGAACAGAGGAAATCCTATCTGACATGAAAATTGGACCAAATCTTTCAGGCTGTCTTGACTGGCTGTTCGTGTCCACACCTTTCCCAAGTCTTTCTATCACATGTGCTAAGCTGCTTGTTCTCCTGCTACACCCCATTCCCTCTTCAGCCCCAGTGACAAACCTCAGACAACATCTCAGTGCTGCTTACCTATTAAAAGTATCAAGCAACATACTGCTTTGGGACAAAAATGTAGAACAAGCCATACCTCACTTTTGTTCCAATTCTTCCATGTGTGTCTGTAGACAGTAGTACTTCCTGAGAGAGGGAGAAACTTCCTACCCTGGTACTTTTGAACAGAAAGGACTCAGCTGTAAATTTTAACTACGTTTCAGTATTTTCTGGGTTGTTTGAAATTGCAGAATGTGCTGGGTTTTCTGTTTTCTGTTGCATCCCACAGGGTGGTGTTTCTGTTCCTGATCAGATGACTTATGTAACTGCTGCCTGCACAGATAATTGCAAATATTGAACATGCAGTTTGAAATCCATGAAGGGCAGACTAGCTAAGCTCATTACATAAATTAGTCAAAAGACATAATTTGCAATGCGAGTTATAAATTATGTATTTTATTTAGAAATCATAATTTCCTATTTGAGTTATGTGTAGGCCCCAGATTACTCAATGTAGTTCACAAATAATTGCAAGTAGCTTATAAATGTTAAATACTCTCTTTTCTTGGACTGTTCAGGACTAGGGAAAAGTTTGGGTTTTTTTCAAATGAATTATTCATATCAAAATGTTCACTAAATTCTTTGAACACCTATTTCCCTAGAGATATTTTATTCTTAATCCTTCTGCCACTTACAATGATTATGAATGAGTTTTTTCACTGAAAATGTAGTGACAGCTGCATACAATTGATATGAGTGTGTGGAGAGCCAAACCATATATTTTTATACATATGAAATTGACAGAAAGTTGGGTAATCTAAATTAGACTACTTCCTATAACACAGGACTAGCAGTAGTTCCCTGCCATCACATCATTGGGCTCATGTTCATTACAGAGCACTTACTCATCACTTCGCTCATGCAGACGAAATCCACTTGCCAGAGTCTCTCTGTTGCTCATGGTCTTACACATGAGCAGAGTGATGGATTTTAATTTGAGACTCTTCTTAATCAGGTTGCATATTCCACTCTTGCAGTGTTCAACCAGTACTTATTGGCTAACTGGAATAATTTATTCCCAGTGCTGGTGCAGTTTTGGTTTTAATGCATATCACTGGATGGAGGAGAATGGGAAATACTTGATGTGTGTTTCATTTATGCCCACAGGGCAGCTCAACCATTACACATCATGTGTGTCTCCTTCCTACCTCCCTTTTCAGTGATATTCATTGCTATAAAATGTTCTCAAGACTGACATATTTGAGCAGGAACATGGGATTGAGGGCAAAGACTCTCATTACAACAAAGATTGAGTTTCGCTCATGGCTCTACCCAGCTGTCTTTACTGTTTCCTCCTCCTGTCACGGTAGGTATCCTTCCAAAAGTACCTTGCCATAATCAATCTGGATTAATGAGTTTTTTCCTTCAAAGGTGGTAAAGAGACTGCTGCTTGTCTGCTTAGCAGGACCTGCCTTTGTAAACATGTTGCCACTGGAAGACATTCTTGGGGCCAGATGTTGGCCGTTGTGGATCCCCCTGATTCTTCTGCATTGCCACTTGCAGTAATTTGTGTTTCTAGAGGGCAGCACCTGGAGATCTTGTACTGTGTAAATCCTGTGCCTTGCATGCCCCGTCTTTTCTGTTTTAGATATGTAGGCATCATAAACAAATTTGCATAGTGATGAACATGAAAGAGTTCTCCACTTTTAGAGGTAATGAACAAGGAAGTAGGGGGGAACATTGTGTTAAGGGTACACTGGAAACTGTTTCTACATTTTGTACCTTGAAGTTGTTTGATGCTAAGCTGAATGATAGGTTGAGCTTAAAAATGAAGTGTCATCATCATTGTTTCTATGACTGTTTTAACTCAGGCACTTGGTTGTCCTCTCTTGCAGTGACAGCATGCATCATGGATGGGTGAAATGTGCTCAGATCATGAGTGTCTAGTGAGACACTTTGAGTCCAGCCAGATGAGAGTGGCAGGATTAGATCTAGGCAAATAGTAAAAAACTGTTGTGAACAGATGTGTTGATGTATTTTGGAGGCTGGTGATGGCTGTTCACCAACCTTATAAAATTCAGAGCTACATTAGATTTCCACTACTGCAATTCTGAGTAATGTTTATAGATCTGAACCTAGTATTCTATATTTTATTCAAATCTCTGTTCTTTTTCTGTAGCAAAGAAGTTATTCCACTTTTTAGAAGGAATTATTTACAGTCTGAGTAGGCAGTGTGACAGCTAGTGACATGAACTGACTCTTTGCACCAGTTCTTTTTCCATTCTTTACTGTGTTCCTATTGACATGAGGTGGGAAATGTGGGAAATGCGTCAATGAAGCGGGTGATGCAGATGTAATTTTCTGAGCATTCTGGCAACTTGTATGAGGTGCAAAATACAATGTGTGTGAAGCTATGGGGTTTAGTTTCTGCTTCTTGCAAGGGAGGAGTGCCCGGGAGAGTGCTTGAAGTGCTAAAGGCATCTAATGGTACTCTGTGAACATCTTACAGATTCTACTGTTTTATATAATTGTGCAATACCTGAAAGGGATTTACCCTAGAAGTGAGTGATCTGTAGTGGAAATAACTTTTTCTTGGCAAAACTTGTGAGTTTATATGAACTGGGTGAAGATCTGTTGTGAGGTAATTCTTTCTGTGCACATACTTTATAAAGTACCACTTCAGTCTCAGTGACTTCAGATAGTCCTTATTTTCCTGAGGTAAATATCTAAAATTCCCATTCTTTCATTATTTCATTTCAATGAGGTACTACGGCTGACAATAGTATCTTTGTTTTTCAAGTGTATTTCCAGTATAGTCCCATTATTAGAATTTTATTGTTGAAAGAAAACTTGTTTTGTTAATGACTAATGCATGTGCATTAGTACAAAATATTGAAAGACATTACATAGGATAGGATGTTTCCTACACTTTTTAGATTTTACAATGTTTTTGCATTGATCTACTAGGTCAGTGAAGCTTGGAAAAAATCAGATTAAAACTCGTTCTATCATTTCTTCTGGTGAGACCACTAAAATTGCTATCAAGTTCTGCCCTTGATGTTTTCAGAGACCACAATATGAGGAGCTTATTGTCAGAGGAATTCCGAGATCATCATTCACTGTCAAAACTGTTTATTTTAAAAGATTATGCTCTTTGGGGAAAGAATCAGAGTCAGTACCCAGTCACCTTTAATGATAGATCAGAGATTTTCCAGTGAAACTTTTTGCATTCTCTGGATTTTTTTATACTTCCAAAATTAGATTTGTGTGTACAGAAAAGGGCTGTGATATTCACAGATTCCCTCACAGTAAGAGGAAAATTAGGAAAGAGTGTTTGGGTTGACCATCTAAATTTCTTACAATCAAAATTTATTTGCTGTAGTGGAGTTCTTTCAGTTAGTGTTTTACAGAGGGTTTTGTGCTGTAGAAATCCATGAATCTTCACAATAATAGAATTTAGCCATAAAGAAAGAAAGCTTCCATGTCCAAGTTGTGTTGTGTCATAACTTGGTCCAGCTTTTCCCTGGACCACTTTTCAGTGTACCCTTTACTCTTCAGTTTTGAAAGAATATTCTATATTTTTATTTTTTGCACCAATGTCATTGATGTGGCTATTCTGATCTGTGGTCTTTCTAGGCACCTGGGCAGCATGGTTTACTCAATGATGTGTTTGAGTTTCTAGGAAAGTAAAGATACAAGCAAATGGACAGAATGCCCTACGTGCTTTTGAATAGTGTTCTGGCAATAGAGTTTCCCCATTTTGACTGGACATGTTCTCTGCTGGCTGGCTGTCCTCCATAGGCAACACAGGCATCCCTAGGCATCCCTAAATCATTCTAAAGAGAAGTGGCCTTCACTGTGAGGAGAGATGCAGGAGAAGTAATTTCAGGGTGTTTTAGCATTTTTGTATTTATGCCAGAATGACTGGTCTTGCCCATAATCAGTGTGTTATCCATAGAGGCAGTCACCTCAGCAAAGCACTAGAAACTGCTGTTATTTATGTAAGATAATGAAGATGCAAAGGCAATTGGTGAATAATGGAGGTTTGAGGATAAAAAATGAGTGGTGTGAAATTACTGAGTTTGACCTCTGTTCTTTTAAAGGAAGGGACAGTGGAGAAAATGAAAATTTCTTCACAATTCTGGGATGTTCTGTGGCTATATACAACAGGATGTTAGTCAGGGCTTCCACTTACCAGGATTCTACAGAGTAATTTCTTTCTGTCACGAAAAATTATTTGAAAGCTAGAATATGATCTGTAACATTTTACGTATATTGTAAACATTATCCTGTTTGACTGGTGGTATAAATCATACTGTATGACTTTGCATAATGTTCTCCCCTTCACTTCAGGCATAACAAGGCTGGAATTATTACGTCGTTACCCTTTCAGTGTCAGAGGCTTTTAACCTGGGTATTTGTCAATATTTTGGGTTTTCTGACAACTAAAAATAACATTTACCAGGTAATGAGGCAGAGAGGAGGCCGTTGCTTAGCAAGGAATATAGAAGTCAGGGGTCAAGAGAAGATCAGTGAAGAGAGAGTTTGGCAATGAATATTAGAAAGTTGTTCTTTAAGCTCAGCCTGGGAGACATAGTTTCTGTTAACTGGATTGTTTCTGTCTAAAACCAGAATGTCTGTTTTAAAACCAAAGATTTGTGAACACAGGTCAGAATCTCAGCTTACTCTGTTCCACAGTGATGCCTATTGAATTAATTTTCTCATCCTTAATCAAGGTAAGGGACTTCTCAATATGAAGAGAGTGCTATAAAAAATAGAGAAAATTATGTTGACTGGTAATGAGCTGTATGAATTGCAAGATCTATGAACACGTGTATTTAAGCCAAATCTTCCACTTGGACAAATTTTGTCCTTTCTTGCAGTTTTTAAGTATAGGGGCAAGAAATTTTAATATTCCTGATTTAAGTCACCAAATTGCAGTGAAGTTCATTATTATTGACAAAGTTTCTGGTATTTGTATCTTTAGAGGAAAACAACTCATTAGTATCCATGATGCTGCACTTACTGAATATTCTCTGTCTTGGCAAAAAAACCCAAACAACAAGCCATCATTATATCTTTCAAGTACTCCAAAGAGCCATCTCTGACCTACCTTAGCCCTCAGAGCCTATTCCTTCATTGCCACACTTCTAGGAAGTTTTCACAGAAGGACTTTGGGGGAGCATTCATAGCGAACTAAGAAGAGGAAGAGAGAGCGAATTTGTTCTGTTGCCATTTCTGTTTTCCTACGCTACAAATTACATTAGAAGCCCATGAGAGAAGGCAAAGCTCCTCCAAGAAATCCAGCTCCAGTTTCGATCACAGTTTTGCTAATGTCTTCCTGCACCTGACCCAGGGAAGAGCCCAGGATTTTAGTGAGAATAGCTCACTAAGCACTAGAGAGGTG
Source organism: Turnix velox (assembly GCA_013400935.1). Taxonomy (NCBI): domain Eukaryota; kingdom Metazoa; phylum Chordata; class Aves; order Charadriiformes; family Turnicidae; genus Turnix; species Turnix velox. The sequence goes on along the minus strand of VZTY01006836.1, from coordinate 189,313 downwards.
CTTCTGAGAAGAAGTGAAAGGAGTGAGCATGGAAACAGCAATAAAAAATTGTCTAGAAAGGCAATATTTATCTAAACATCGCAATGCCACTGGGTATTTTTAAAACACTGGTATAGTCAGTATAAAGGATGAAACTACCATTCTGTCTCTTCGGCTTCAGCATTGGCTTAACGGCACAATGAAACTTGTTTTTAATTCATTTGGTTTTGTTCTTTTATTGGTTTTTTTTTGCAAGGTATTTGTATGAGAGCTTTTTTCTTCTGCTATTTAGTCCTATTTAGACTATTCTGTACTGTCATATATAGACGCTTTATTTGAGCCAATCCATGTTAGCTCCAGCACGGGTTTTATAACAGGCTTATTTTCTACAATCAGAAAGAAACCAAGGGATTTTTTTGTTTGTTTTTTCACTTTGGAAATATATGAATGCAGATGGAGTAGATGCTCCACTGCATGAAGTCTTTCCAAATTAAATTTACCGTACCGTTTACTTCTCTGTCTGGTGAAAAGGGGCATATTTTTAAGTATAAGCAATGCACTTCCCTGAAACTATCAGTGAAGACCAGAATTTCTTAAAAACCTGTGCTACGTACATCTTACTGACTTTCTAGGGTTTGATAAGCAGTATTCTTCAGAGTATGCCAGTGGGATACAAAAGGATTGTTTCCAATCTGCAGATCCTCCAAGAAACAAACTCTGTTTCTTGGCACTTCAGAAATAATTTCTTCTGCCCTTTTCTCTGCCATTTGTCCAATCCTTCATAAATCAGCTCAGCAGAGGGCAAGTTGCAGCCCATTATATTTAACAATGCAGCTTGTTATTATTTTTCTCTTTTCATTACAACTCTCTGGCTGTTTAGGTGTCAGTTCCCAGGAAACTGCCAGGCTTCTGAATATGTACTTACTAAGGGCACAAGCCAGCTACCCTTTAAAGTTGATGGTACAGTTCCTACCAAGTAAAAGGCCTATCCCACTAAGATAATAATTGTCCAGGTAAATTGTAGGTAGACTAAAGCAAGGGAGCAGACTACTGAAAGGCATCACAGCAGCTCGTAACAATGCCTCTCTGTGGAACTGACATTTGGGGAACAAAGAGCACCTGAATAGCAGTTTGTGATTAATCTGTGCGATAGGTGCAAAAGTACACACTTCTGATTGACAGAATATACTAGATGGACTCCCAAAAGACACAAAATATCCACTTAGTCTTTATGCAGCCATGGCTATTGTGAGAAATCCCCAACCAAAACGAGGGGGAAAAAATATTTGCTTTCTCATGAAATTTCTTTGAGATTAGAAAGTTATCTTAGACCAGTGTGCTATGCAACAGGGTAGCCATTATGGAGCAAGTGAATATCCTAGAGAGAATTACTAATGAAAAAAAACCAAGATTCAGGAAACCTAGGACTGAAACTCAGCTCCCTGGGCAGTTTTAATACAGCTGTTACTTGGCAGGACATCTCTAAAATGCAGCTGTATTACTCCAAGATGTTCCCAAGGTGCTCAGGTTCCAGATTTAAAAAAAAAAAATCTCACTGAACCACACGAATTTAGGAAATTGTATTATAAAATTGTTAGTTGTGGTTGATCAGTAGTTATTTATCTGAACTGATCTACTCCATGTGTTGTAGAAAGTAGGGACAGAAGCACTGCTTTTTTTTGTTAGCTACCGTAGCTTGCTCCCATTTTCTCTCTTCCTTCCCCTGCTTCGCATTCCAGTTAAGTCACTGAGTAAGAGCTTAAATCATATTTGAGGAAGGATTTATCTCCTGTTTAACTATCTTTTAGCAACCCTTTATCAAATCACATGATGCTGAACAATGATGTGTGCTCTTGTGTTGTGTGGAACTCTCTCTGAATAGATTTTGGCAGGATTGGTGGCTTTCTCTAGTCAAAGTTTAACTACAATTTTCTCTGCACTGTTTTAAGGGCCAAAAGTGAACTGAATGAACACAGATGAGCAAGAATTGAATCTGTGTGCAGGAACATTCAGAGCCCTTGCATCCTCTGTTACTAGCAGCAGGGAGGATTGAGGCCTGCAGGTGAGAGCAGCCCCAACATCTGGCAGTCCATCTGTTACCTCCAGAATAGGGTTCCATTGTGCAAAATCACACATTAGGACCATTCTCATCTATTGCTTATATGATTCTATCTAGTGCAGACAGAATTTGTAACTGTGTTTGTCCTAAGCAAGGCTTTTACATTTAGAATGAGACCTTTGGCTTCTTTCTTATGGATGTAGGCAGCTGATTTTGTGCAGTATGGAAATTGTTATTATATCATTTTTATGCTGTGTCCTTTTTGTAGTTCAGATCAATTTCAGATCTTAAAATTCTGAGTCCACAGAAACATTCATTGAACCTGGTTAAAAATCTGAAAGTTATTTCCTACAGAATATCAGAATATCTCCCAAAATTCACATGTCTAAATGCAAACATTACTGGGCATTTTTTCAGATTTTTTAATTTTCAGTTTTTAATTTGAAGATTTCCACAAAAGCTCTTTAAGTAAGATCAGGGGTATAGGCTTGTGCTCATTTTTATTGCTTTTCATTTCAAAGATGATGTCTTTCTGTGGGTAAAGCTGTGGGACCAGCTTACATATAGAGACTGTGATTTCTAAGATACATCATCTCAGATTTCAAGCAGTAAAAGTTGCTATTGTAATATCTTAATGTTGCCTCCTGATGATTTTTTTCCCCTTTGAAAATCCACATCAGCACTTGACAATTAGTTCTGGTTGTGTAAAGTTTAAATAACAAAAAGTCAGGCTACAGAAGTGTAGTTGAAAGTCAGCATGGTTTCTTGAGGATTTAGGAACTGTTTCTTTCACAGTTAAATAAGGAGGCTGCTGCTTTTAGCATCACTTTTATACAGAGGGCAATTATCCAAGGCAGTTCCAATTAGAATGCGGGAGAAGATACTGTGACATGAAATAAAATAATTGCAAACATTCAGTCCACATCCAGAATACAGCATCCTTCTTTGACCTCCTGATTCAAGAAGAACATCAACAAATTGAAGCTATTTCAGTGGAAGGTGATGAAGCTGGAGCTGGAGTACCTGACCTGTGAGAAGAGGCTGAGGGAGCTGGGCTTGTTCAGCCTGGAGCAGACCAGCCCACAGTGCCGGTGGGAAGGTGTTTGAGAAGATGGCATAAAGGTCTTCACAGAAGTGCAGGATAGGAAGGTAAGAAACTGAAATGGGAAGTTCAGACTGGATGTAAGAAGGAGCATTTTCTACTGATTGCCTGAGCACAGTCTAGCAGTGACAATGGTTGCTCACAGAGGTTCTATAGCCTCCATCCCTGAAGTTTTTTGAACTGTGATTGGATCAAGTCTTGAGAAGTTTGATGTGACCCTGAATTTCACCTTTATGTGAGTAGAAAAAGTTTCATGAGACATCTCCTGAAGTGCCTTCCAGACTGCAGTGTGCTATGATCCTTTTTTACCACTATTAGGACCTGTTCAGCCACCACATTCAGTGTCCTGGTGCTGCAAGACTTACTTGGAAAGCTGAAGGAGTTTGCTGAGAGGGATATTTAAGTTTTCTGTATAGTAGGTCTTTTCCCCAGCTTGTACAAAAGCTAGTTTTGAGCTTCATTTATGATTTCTGTGAATAAGAAGTCAAACAGATGGTTCTTGTTAAATACCATTCTCATGCTGGAAAAGAGAGTGACAGTATCTGAATTCAATTAAATAACTGGCAGCTCTTTGTATCTCTGCTCTGCTAGTGGAAAGTGAGCCTTAAAGTTCCCAAGAAGTCTTAAATAGCTGCTGAGTGACTGACACCATGGACCTCTGTGGAACCCCTAAGAGTGGGGTAAAAATGTGAAAGCATTTTTTTTTGTACAGCTGGAAGATGACCTAGGTTGACTGCCTCTAACTTTTGGTAGGATATATGCAAAAATTTGGATCTCATGGTTAAAGACTGAGTTAAGAGAATGTGAACAGAAGTTAAAGCTTAATTACCTCTAGGAAAATATTTCCATTGGGTAAGCCAAAAGGACAGTTTCTCTGAACATTTCTATGAATATTTGCCTGAAAAGGTACAAAGTTTTCTGAGTGTCTGTGAAGTGTGGTTGACTGAGCATGAGGCTGGCTGTCATGTCATACTGATGAGCTACTTATGATCCTGCCTTGATTGTTGGGAGTCTTGGGGAAGGTCAGTTCACATTTTGGCTTCAGTTTCACCTTCAAAAATTGAGGGTAATTACAATTGCCTATCAACCCCAGAGGAGCAGTGAAGATTAATAGGATGGGTTTGATTGAGCTATGAATATTTAATGTCCATTTCTGCTCCAGATGTTTGTATGATTATTTCAAATCTATGGAGGTTGGCTATGTGTGGCTCAGAATAAATTCCATGGTAGATTTCTCAGTGTCTTTGGTCAAGAAAACTATTTTAGAGTTAAAACAATAGGGCAAATGTAACTTAAGCTGTTGGTTTCTTAAAAAAGTCTATGGTCCATGACCACGTTTTCTCTCTTCTCTTTAGTAAGCAATAGCAGAAATCACCGTCGCTAGTGGACCCTACTCCCTCCATCTTTTTATATTAAGAGTGGTATGTGGGCATGTGTTCAGGGCAACAGCAACTACATTTGTAGGATCTCTATATCCAGTGCAGATGTCTATCAGTAATTTCCATACCTTCTTTCCTCTATAGGCTGTCTGCTTGTGTTTGAAACATTACAACTCCATTGGAGTGTTGGTGCTTGGTCTGACTGATATGAGAGCTAGTTTATTTCATTTGCTGCTATGTACATTGCTCTAGAAGTGATGATAGCATTATATAGCTGATTGCCAGAAGGATTGGATTGCCCTTGTCTAATAATTTCGCCTGATCTTGGGCTGATGTTCAGCTGGCTTCAGGGCATTTTAATTGCCGACACACTGGCTATTGGATCCACCATCTCATCTGATTGCTGGCACCATTTATGTTTGTCTCAGCCTATCAGATCTTCCTCATTAACTTCTGCAATAATATTCAGACAGAAAGTCCCAGGAACTCTTCCAGCTAATCCCCATTTTGGCTGCTGACCAAATAAGGCTTTATATGACACAGCTGTAATTGCATCATTTGTATGGTATTGATCTACCATTAGGCAAAACACAAGCCAGCATTTGACTAAGGCTGAAGTTATGCAGCGTTATATATTGTTTGCATTGCAGTTACAGCTAGAGTTCCCACCTTGGGAATAGAGTCCTTTTTTTTTCTCTTAGTCTCTGCATCTAATGAAATTTATTAACTTCAAAGTGTTTGCATTGTAATTAGACCAAAGCTTAAGAAAACATCCCTTGGTGGGAATCTTTCCATTTCTTGCCTTTCTTCCAATGCTTGTTTATGAAAAGCAACAGCATGGATTCACAAAGAAGTATGCATAGACAGAGAAATTTCACATCTCTTCTCAGTCTAAGTTTAGATCTGATGACAGTGTACCAGTTGATCTTAGGTCTGTTTCTGGCAACAGTAAAAATCAAGTATCCATCCTGTTTCTCAGTGTTATCAATGGCTTTTGACATATTGCCCATGTTACTTTAATATTATGTGGACATAAATGTAAATGAACAAATTCCCTTAGAAGCAAACTGCATTTTTGCGCTACTAGTTTCCCATGTGGATTTTCTTTACTAACTATGAAAAAGATTGATGTGAGCAGACTACTTGTATCACAGCACTTTCAATACTGTACAGTATTTGCTGCTTTCACATTCATTTCATGCTTTGTTCTCACTAAGGTGAGATGAAGACTTTGTGGCTGAAGAGTCTAACCAGATGCTTGTTGGAAACAGCATCTAAAATAGTGTGTTTGGTTACCAATGTAAAATTATAGAAATTCAGTTGAATCTGTCTGCTTGTCAATTGACTGGGAACAGTAATAGCAGTAAGTTCATGTTTTGCAGTTGGCAGTTGCTGAGAAGATGACAGGTTTTTCTTCTTCCTCAGTGGCTCTTGCCACAGATATCTGTGTCTCTGTCACTCTGAGAGTAGTTAAATACAATCATTTTGTATTATTCTTATTTGAAGGATCTCAGAATTCTACCGTCAGCTAACAGTGAGGTTGCTTGTGAAAAAAGCGTACACAGATGCTGAGCTGAGCATCCTCTCTTGCAGAAATCATTTCATTGTGACTCTCAATATGGTTTTACCATTTCTGAATCTTAAAATGACATCTTAAAATAACCAATTGCTGTTATGAGCTCTTGATGTTTGCAAGGAAGAAAATAAAGCAACATATCAAATGGAGTATAATAACAGGAGACAACCATGTCAATATAGTTCCTGTTCTGTGTCTGTGTTATGCTCTATCCATCTTATGTTCATAAAGAGTAAGATGCAGCCTGGCATAAATGAAAAATTGATAGTACAGTCTCTTCAAACTTTTCTGAATTTGAAAGTGTCAGAAAATGCCAGATACCTTCAATACTGCATTAAGAAAGATACTGAGTTTATTAGATTAGCTGCAGTACTACACAATGAATATAACATATTTATGCAGCTTACTGAGACATGGCACTGGTGACAAAGAGAAAATTTAATTTTTGCAGTAAGTCCAACATGGTATTTTACTTTCTGTGATTTTTCAGCAAGAGTCATGATCATTTTTGGAGATCATGTTAGTATTTCTTCTGGGCATAGGTGATTCAGCTTGTGTCTGGATCTTCCTGTGGATGAAAGCTGTAAAATGCTCATTCTAAGGCTTATATTTCTGCCACTGCTGAGACATGTTGAATGAAGTGAAAAATTAGAAGCTGCTGAGCTGCTGAAACAGCTGCCACCTGTCTTGTGCTGGAAGATTTTGACGTAGGAAAGTCTTCCTCTGTGTAGGGTGACCAGAGTTTGTGATCTTATTGGGCTGTCTGGTAATCATCAGTTGTATCAAACCGGATATAAAGAGGGAACAACTTCCTAAGGTACAAGGGAACAGACAGTTTCTATTCAATAAGCACTAAATTGTATCCAAAAGAGAGTTTTTCTCAGCCTCATTCTAGATGAAGATAATTGCTTCATGGCATTCAGAAGTATAAGCTTCAGATTCCTTATAAATATAGCTATGATACCATGCAAAATAAAAGTAGTTCTTCTGGCCATCTTTGGTAGTGATGAACGTTTTCAATCCTGTAAAAATCAAGTTAGTAATTTGGAAATCAGATAGATCATTTGTGCAGAGAGTCACAGTGTTTGGCTTTTTCTTGTGCATGGATTGCCTTAATAACAAAATATACTGGCACTTAGACAGCCTGCATTGATGCAGTATAGGTAGGAGAGGGACAGCATGAGACCTGGTAGAGCTTCACTGCTGTCCCCCCCACCCTAAGCCATTACACCTCGTCTTTCAGCAGTGCTACTTCAACACTGATGGATCCTCTGCCTGGTACTAAGTCAGTCCTGTGCCCCAACAACCTTCCCTGGCTGTACCAATAATACCATTTTCTCTCAGATGAGGACACCTAAGTTTAGGATTTACTGTAGGGGCAGGTGAAACAGCATCAAAAACCCTGCTGTGGCAAAACCACAAGTCTGGAGTGGCTTCATCTCAAGTGCAAACAGGCAAAAAAGGCTTTCTGCCATCCATGCCAGAGGTGAATATGACACCATCTTGAAAGCATGAGATATTTGGGGGGCATGTATTTTAAAATGCTCATTTTACACATTTGAAATTTAAAAATATTAAGTACTTTCAGCAATGTCAAATAAATAAAAACCACAAATGGCTCAGGCTTCTTAATGATTCAGAGGTGTGAGAGAGTATGGAAGCAGTTGGCAGTGACTAAACTCCTCAGAGCAGTTCCTGCAGTGTGGAGTGGTGTTATAACGGTGCTCAGGCACTTGAAAATCCCACTCAAGCCTTTAAAATATTGATTTTGAGTTGCAGATGTTGGACTGCAGCAGCCTATTCACATAATCCTGTTTACACTGCAACCAGCAAGAAAAACTCTGCTTTGAAAAGGGGCACTGCTCAATGAACACAGGATTAGGTAGTTGTTCATGAAAATTAAAATAGCTCAGAGCTGAGAGAAGCAGGTGTTTCTGCTTCTACTAAAGACTATATGCTGAACCAATATGAACAGCTACTCTAGGGACCATTTTATGTGTTTTTTATTTACAAAGCAGAGAAACAAGCAGAGCTCCTTTCCCAGGTCAGCTGCTGTAGTTTTTGCATAAGCAAAATATATATTTAATTGCTTGTGCCAAGAAGTATTTGCATACTGCAAATGGAATAACTTCCCACAAAACAGCTTTCAATTTATATAAATATTTTAAACTACAGTCATCAGACCTCTAGCTGGTGTAAATAGTCAGAACTTCTTTGAATGCAAAGCAGCAATGGCAATTTGTAGCAGCAGTGGGTCTCCCATTAATTGGAACTCCTGCTGATCCTCAAGGTGTCAGTTTGGCTCATATTTGTTTACAAAGCTCAATTCTGGCAACTAAGCTGCATACTTAGGATGTACATAGAAACTATAAATACTTAGTGCCCCTGGAAGTTACCATCTTATTTGGATGGCTAAGTAAGGAATATTATACTTATTTTAATTAGCCACAATTGATAAGTTTTCAAGGGCTGCTTTAAATTTCCCATCCCTAGGAAAAAAAAAAACTTACTATACAGTACCTAAAAGACACTTTATTATGAGTGTTTGTATTTTGAGATAGTATTCTATAAGAGTTATTTGAAATGCAATTGGACAGGAGATTTTTAAATTACAATTATAAATTATTTTTACTTCTAATGCAGTATACAACCTGTCCATAGCTTTTTTGCATGACTTTTCTGCAGACTAGTCAGTTCCTCATGGGTGGGTTTTGCAAGGTGAAATAGAATAGACACACTGCCATATCTGGGTCCAAGCACTCAACTGAGATGGCCAATTTCACGTTAGCTACATGTGAAAATGTTTTGATACATCATTTAGTGTGCTTAGTATTTGAATACAATGTTTTTCATACAAATAGCACTACAGCATACAAACCTTTACAAATACCAGTACAAAAATTATTCCTATAATTTTTAAATGTATTTTAAAAAACATTATTTCAAAGTTGGCACTCTGTCAGTAAAATGTAGGTTGCTTTTATTGCAAAAGTGGTCTTGCCTTAGCTCTTTTTTTTTAATGTTTGCATTAGTGATCCTTCAAGCCTTCTGAGTGCAGAATGGTATCAGCTTTGTCTACATCTTCCTTGTTAACGAAGTGCTTGCTTCATTCCGAATTTATGAAACATATTCAGGTAGTGCCATGCAGCTTTACACTTAATTTCTCCTGATGAATTTTCAAATACCCGTAAACTGTGCTGCATATTTGTCTTGTTACAATCTGCCATCAGCACTTTTCAAAACTGTGGTTTAAATGAACAGCATAGAAGCTGAGCAGGTTTTGATTTTTTTGCTTAGTAAGGTTGCATTTTAAGTTTTCTCTTTTAAAATAATTTGAATAGATTATATAAAAAAGTTTTTAAAGTGAATGCACTTGTGTTTCACCAAATAGGTCTGAGACAGACCCTCAGCTATATCCAAGGAGCGATGGCCAGGGGAGGCTCTTGAGCAGCTGTGGCTGCCTAAGACACCTGGGTTGGTTACAAATTAGGTCATGAGAGAGTAACTGTGATTCACATCACTGTAATGAGGTCACTGAACTTGGCTACCCTGGGCTATTTATCCACCTTGTCCTGTGGGACAATACCTTCCAGTTTGTGCCAGGAGCACTGAGGGGCTTGTCTGGCAGCCAGCTGTGTTGGCAGGTAGCTGCAAGGATAGACACCCAAAGTGCAAAGAGGAAAATGAGCTCTTTGAGTTGCTTGAGATACATCAACAGTTGCCAGCAGGTTGGTGGCTGTGACATTGTGGTGTTGGGAATGGTTGTTCAGTGAACTCCTTCTTCTCATTGTGAAGTAGTTTACTGATCCCTGCTTCATTCGAGACATATACTCTTACGTAGTCATGAAAGTATGTCTACAACACTTCTGTGACTAAGTAGTCATGGATCTTATTGGAAAAAAAGTTAAATCCCTCTATTTTGCCATACCTCACCAACTTATAGCACTTCTGCATCCCTGGGAATTGTTCATGGCCAGTCTGGATGAGGAGGAACCTGGTCAATTAGGCTTCCATGCCCATGTAGGGAGCTTGGAACCAGAGGATCTTTAAGGTCCCTTCCAGCTATAACCATTCTGTGGTTGATTTTATGATCATTTACCATAGAGGTACTCTTCGTTTGGAGTCTGCTGTACATGCAGAGAGCCTCAGGTTAAACAGAGGTGGCATCCTCTTCTGACCTCTAAGTGACTGAGTGATTTCTGAGGCTTTCAAAGCCCCATGAGAAGGATTTGTGAAAATCCTTTTAGAGGGTTGAGCTCTTTGCTTCTGCCTCAGTAACTGCAGTGGTGGCAGCAGCAGTTCTCTGATGATACGGCTGCAGTTTGAACAGAGCTGTCTCTTTGTATGAGGGGTCTCATTAGTGAGTCGTGTGTTTTTACACATCCTGCTTGTTCATTATTTCAAGTGAACAACATTCCCCATGCTAAGCAGTGAAACAACAGTGCCGCCATCTGTAAAGATAACAGTGAAATTTCACCAAGCATCTGCCCAGAATTCAGGGAAATATTTTGCTATCTCACAAACTACTTACATAGAATTTATGTGCACAAGTTCAGGAAAGGAATTCAGAAAAATGTCAGACCTGTTTAAATAGCTAAGACATTTTAGTTTTCCTGGCAAAACTCTCCCAGCTGCCTGAATGATTGTTATTAAATGCTTGCAGCAGAGAGTTTCCCTTTCTTGCAGTGAATACTTAGGAACCCATCTGTGCATTTAGTCCATCTAGTATTCAAAATCAGGTTATTTTGGGACCTGACTTCATGGAGGGGGTCTCCTTTGCCACAGGCCAAGGCTGACTACTCTGAATTGTGTTCAGAGGATGATGTTTAGTGGTGCTGATGCATGCGTTTGTCCTTTGGGCATTAGACTGTTGAAAATGGTCTAATTTTACTACGCAGGTTGCATTTTGTGCTCTAGTTTCTGATTTCATGGAGATACTGTGTTGCTATGATTAAATAAGTGCTTGAAGGGGTACGTTAGACAGGATTTGGTGTCTTCCTGTTCCCCTGTGGCTGCCTCTGACTTGTAGCAATGTTTGTATTGTAGTCCCTATCTGCTGTGGACCCTAGCTTGGGCCTCTGTCCAATCCTCTCATGATGCAGGGACCTTTGTATGTCTCTATCAGTCATAGAAATGGCCCTCCTGTGGTTCAGCATGTGGTTGTGAGGCACCATGCTATTGTGTGCTATAGCATTCAGGTTGTTTGTTGAACATCTGCCTCTGCTATGTACAGAGTGAAGCACCAAGGATGAGACATTTGTTAACCACTGCTGTGACCCAAACTCACTGAAGTCACAGCAGACCTCTCAGCCAGCTTCCCTAGGCTTTGGGGTAGCACCCTTCTGTGTTTGAGTGGCAGAGGAGTTATCGCTGTCTGGAGTCCTATTTGCTATTTTGCAAGGAACTGTGTGGCTGCGCTGTTATCTATCTGTGCAATTTTATCTTCTGCTAACTGAGAAGCAGTTGGCTCAACAGAGGATCTTTTAAAAAGAAGTGAGACTGATTAGCATTTTAAACTGCTCACTACTACTTACTTAGGGAGAGATAGAAAGTGACGTTAAATGAGTGAGAATGATTCATTTCTCATCAAGTTCTTCATAGTGTAATTCTATAGGCAGCTTAAAAAAAGAAAAGGCAGTGTTCCATACATTGAAATCTTTGTCCATACACTGAAGTGATTGTGAAGTGAGGTATGTATCACTCTATTCGAAGGACTGCGGTTTTGGTTGATGCATTTAGACTGACTGCTAAATGATGGAAAAGGCAGGATTGAGCAGTGACAGCGAAGATTAAGAGTCAAACATTAAAGCAGCCATCTGCTTTCTATTAAACCCTTACTCTTGCAAAGATTTCAATTCCTTTATTGAGGAACATATTGCTCTTCAGTGAGAGCTTTCACTAAGTGTGGTACTGAAGATATAGTCCTATTTTTTAGGAACAGTTTCTGACATAGATACTCAAGTTTTGAAATACCATCTTCTGTGGCAGAATGAAGCATTGTCCGGGATGAGTATCTGGTCTGGCTCTGAGGTTCAGGTATATAATTGCACCTACTGAGATCCATGTTACAACATTTCTGTGGGAGATACAGCAGTGCTGAGCAAAGGTTCTCTGTGGTTTGTTAACCAGAAGGAAATTATTTATTTCCACATGATGGATAACAAAGCAACAGAGAAAGCAGTGTGAAACTAACCTGGTTTTACATGGCCTAATAGTCACGATGAGGACATTTGTTACATTTATAAACAATGCAGTTTAATTTCAGAGCAACAATTGCAGCTTAAATCCACATTTACTACTTCATCCTTTTTATTTCCATTTCTCTATTGTGCTGTGAAACTGTCTATGGATATGGCTAATAACCCAGCTAAATAACCCTCTCATGAATGGGTTTAATTTATTTATTTATTACTCTAGGATTACTATCAACCAGCTGCAGCTTCTCTAAATGAGTGTGGGAAATTTTTCCTTGATAATCATTAATGCTTTGAAAGATAAATTTTAACATTTGACAAGTGAGAAAGCTCTTTCCCTTCAATATGGAAATTAAACATGAAAACTTAAATTAGTTTTCAAAAAAAATCACCTACTTGTTTTTTATTTATTTTAGAATATCCAGAAAGAAAGTCTAAATAGTAATTAACTTGAAAAGCTTGAAAAAAATACAAGCTAGCAGAAAACATCTTCACCCAAGATAAGATAAAGATTGAAGAAAAATCCCTCTTTCTAAGAATTTTAGCATAAGGACTTTGTCTAATTCAATGGGTTTTAGTGTTCATACTTGAGAAACTACAGCTTAGAGGAAATAATATCAAGATGTTTTTGACGATAGACTGATTGATTGATAGGGCTTCCCATCTGTTTAAAAGTAAGACTGTGCTTATGTGGCTCATTGAATTGAGAGTTGGTGATAATCCTACATGGAATTTTTCAAGGGAGTGATCACTCCTTCCTGCATCCATAGCACTGTCAAAGCAGCCATTTATATTACTGCTACCCAGTGTGACAATTAGATACAGCAGCATTAAATTAGACCTTGGTTTGGTTCCTGTTGAAGGGAGAAGGAATTTTGTTACTGACTTCGTGGACAACAGGCCCAGGCTATATATCTAAGCCATTTTCAGAATAAGTGGTAGTGCTCACCATCAAAGAAATTGTTTCTAGGGTCATCTTTCACCTATGGCTTTGTCCCAATCTCCTTACAAAGGTAAAATTTACAGTTAATGTACTAAAAATTTGTCTGTAAAGGGACATAGCTGGCCACATGGTCACCTTTCCAAATGGAGCAAACAGGTTAAATGTGTTTGTAACTAAAAGCTGAGTAGGAAAAATCTGTAGTAAATAGGAGTGGTTCAAAAGTAATTGCTTCCAAGAACAAGAGGGACAAATGAAAAATTTTATTCCAATTTTGCAATTGCTCTTCTCCCTCTGGAGTGTGAACCATAATTACAGCCCTTCTACAAAATCACATTTGTCAGCCTGGCTGTTAAATTCCCCTTACAGCTATATTCACAAAGATCCACAAAGAGCAGTCTGTTATCACTCCTACTACTGCCTGCAGTTCTTATTTTCACTTTCAGGGACAGATAAGCAATTACTTTGTCTATACTGCAAATCTTGTATAAATGTAACTACAGTCAAGATAGATAAAGTCACATCTACACACATCCTGTTTCCAAACTTCAAAGACCCATTTTGGTTCCAGCAGGAGCTATGTGAAAAGCTATTACCTGAAGACCATGAAGGCATGTCCTGAAGCTGTCATTAGTCCCCAACACAGCACCAAAGCTGTAAGAAATGCTCCATAAGCTGTGAAATGCTGTTGTATGTCCCTGTCTGACAGAGAGATATCTCTCATAATGAGTGAAAGAAAAATTTATTTTAAGGCCAGGAAGGGTAGAGAGGCCAGCCATCTCTAGAGAGGGTCTGGATCAATAAAATCTGATGGAGCCCCACCACCAGAGAATCTCTCTTGCCCAGCACTTCTCTGAGTGCTTTGAAAGCATTGCTTCCTCTTATAACTGATATGAGGAAGATGTCATTGACAGACATAGTCCTTTCCAAATCCCATTTAGCTCTGACAGGCAGATCTTGAGAGCACTAAAGAAATTCAGGGGGAGAAATTCTACCTTCTTGAACTGCATCTTGTCCCTGAAAGCCACTGGTAACTCACAGATACTTCTCTCCCTTTGGAGATGGATGGTGCTCCAAGGATTTGAAGTTACTACTGTACGTGCTTATTCAGATCCGCAAGCAAATCTCAGTAGTCACCCACCAGACTGTTCATGTCTGATAGGCATAGGGAGCTCTGAACATGAGGAAAAGGTGAAGAAAAGTTTATTTTTATGAATTATGAATAAATATTGATGTATTCATCAACAATGAATTTATATATGACATTTGAGGCTCTTAGTAATAAAGGTAAGAATTCATACAAGGAGGCAGATCAAGATGTGTCCCCTTCTTGCTTCAGTTTCAGTGCACTCCCAGCAGCCTTGGGATCATAGAGAATCAGAGACTCAGTGCTTTAGACTTTGAATTGGCACCCCCCTCTGCCTGCACAGATCCAATGTACTTCAGGTATTCATCTCGTCTTATAAAAATAGCGAATGAGATGGAGGACATCAGGTTTACAGAATACCTTTCTACCTGTTGTTCCTACAACACCGTGCTGCTACCAATACCACTTTCATCCAGTGGTAGCTTAACATGTACAAAATGTATAATCCCTGCAGGGATAAGTCCTCAGGACATGCCAACAACCTGATAGTATCTCAGCATCCAGTGAATGGGCTGAGTTTGACTTTCTCAGAACTTGAGCTTCTGCCTGGCAGTACTGTCTCCAGGTTTCCCCAAAGATGATGCCTCCACTACCACCTTCCTCCCTGACACTGCGGGTGTCCTGCAGGCTGAATGACAGAGCTCTTTTCCAGGATAGCAGGGAGTCCCTGGAGTCATAGCACTAAGCTACACCTCAGGTCTAAGGCTAAGCCTCTGCTGAGGTGTACTTCTCTAGAATCTATTTCCCAAATGTACAAATGTGTTTACAACCAGCAGTGAGGCTCCAGATGGGCAGAAATTCCAAGATCTCTTTGTGCCGTGTTTCCTATTGACTGGCTCTAGACAGCATCATGACAAGAGTGCAAGCTGTTAGGGCTCCTCTTCAGCTGTGGCCACTTTGTGCACCCTTAGCCTTCAGCTTGTGTGTGCTGTGCTGTGTGGGACCCAGTATAGGTTGTCTGGATCTTGCCTTTATCGTAGATGAGAACACTTTCACCCTGGGCCCATACTAAACAGATATTCTAAATATAGATCCAAATAAGGCTGTGCAAATTATTTATAATTCCAGGCAGAGTTTTATCATCATTTTGCAAAAATTGCTTTGGTTGGTTGATAGAATTATCTCATTAAAATACAAGCCATTCCGAAAATCATTTCTAGATTGGAAACACATTTTTCACATTTGAAAGTAACTGCAATTATTTGTGCTGCCAAGGGCTTTGAAATATGGAAATGAGAGGTTTATTTAGTGTGTGGATCAAGCTTATAAACAGCTTAAGTCCTCATTCCTTCTAACATCTTAACAGCTGTGCAGTTTCTTACAAAATATGTTTTATCGTTTCAAGAAATGCTGTTAACCTGGCAGTATTAAAACTGAATGAGCAAGGCCTCTTGGACAAATTGAAAAACAAATGGTGGTACGACAAAGGAGAGTGCGGCAGCGGGGGAGGTGACTCCAAGGTTAGCCTCAATGTCACCAAAAGCGGGTAAACAGTATGTAAAGTAATTGGTGCATCTGCTGGGGTTTTACCTGCCACAAAACAGCTCACCAGAACACTGCTGGTACTTGCAGTTGAAATCTAGATGTATGCAATTACTGTCAAAGCAAAAATATTTGCATTCATTTAAGTGCCCTAAGAGGAAGCCAAAAGCAGTCTCTGCTGTGAGATCTGTCACCAGTTTTCCAAAACCTGCATCTCATGATGTCGTGATGAGCCTTGCTTTTGTGAACAAGCAGTTTGAACCTTCAGAAGCCTATACTAACTCAGACTTTTCTACTGTAGTGTAGCAGCCAAAGTAATGTTTCTGAGACAGTAAAGGAAAGGGGTACAAATCAGCTTGTCTGCCTCAGAGCAATTATCTAATGCATGGTGCAGGCTCAGGGATCCACTGTTGGCACAAACAATAGTGGTAAAAATTGCAATTTTCACATAAGTATACAAAATAGGAGGGCAAATTTTACTAAAAATATTTTCTCACTAGCATTTTATCATATTGTGACAGCAAACTGAAATCCATAGAGGGTCCTTAGGCAGAATTTAACAGAATTTATTACGCAGGAATTTTAGGCTGAGGTAGTGACAGCTTCTTACTCGCCTTGCATTTCTGTATCTTCCATGTAGCCAGTGCCACAACTTCCTTGCCTCCTCACAGATTCTTTTTGGGTAACTGCCTTGTGCTGAAGAGAAGCAAAGATTTGGACATGGAAGATTTGGAAGTGTGAGAGAATGAAAATGTTAAAAAAATGCTTCCATACCAAGTAGCATATAATAATATTGATTTATGTGCTTGTGTATAAACAGTATATAAGAGAATGTGGCACAGGTATCTTTGCAGGCACAAAGCTAGTCAGATACAGATGATTAAATCTGACTCATTTGTCTTTCACAGTTTATAGCTCTCTTTAAAGTTGCCTACATATATTTTTTCTTACTATTTTCTCTCCTCCTTCAGTCCTCCTGCTCTTTCGTTCTGTGTCCTGGCCTCAGGGACCATCCCTTGGGCTGTTCTGCACTCACCCAGAGCTGGTCTCCTAATCCTCTTCATTTTACCTTCCATCTCGCTTCTCTACCCATTTTTTTCCCCATTGCTCTGCTTGCCAGCAGTCACAGTTGCAAAAATGGTCTCTGTTTTCTCTTCCAAAGTGCTCAGGTGTATCAGACCTGATAGCACTTACCTGTGAGTGGAGCAGATACCAACTTCTCATAAGGGACTTAACAAGTGAACCATGAATCTCCCATGTTGCTACAATTAAATGCTCCACCCAAGCCTGAACTTTTATTTATTTTTAAAAATGTTACAGACAAGGAGTCATACCATTAAAACACTTATATTTTCTTAAAGTGCGCCCCTCACTAACCTGCTGTGGTTGAAAGGTGAGGTAAAAGCTACAGGGTGAACCAAGGATATTTGTAAATTACTTCCTTGATTATCAGTTTCTGGTGCTTTGAGTCACAAAGCAGGAAGAGGGAAAAGCTTATGGCAGAGAGACAGCAGGGCCTCATGAAGGAAAGGTCTGGAAGTGTTTAAGAAGCAAGATAGGTGTGATGGTAAGTGACAGACAAAGGAGGAGGGAGGAAAAGAAAGGCAAGGAG
Source organism: Turnix velox (assembly GCA_013400935.1). NCBI lineage: Eukaryota > Metazoa > Chordata > Aves > Charadriiformes > Turnicidae > Turnix > Turnix velox. The sequence continues at coordinate 171,843 of VZTY01006836.1, read as the reverse complement.
TGTGGTCCAAGGAGAAACCAGGAGGATCTGTGAATGCAGAAGGGAGGAAGGAACAAATTACCAATGAAAATGGAAAGCAGGTGACACAGTTCAGAATGCAGTAGACGGTATGATGGACAAGGCAGTGTTAGCAAAGAATGGGAATGATGGAGCTCATCCTGTGGCCCTGTTGGAAGCATTCATCAGACCTCAGGCCCACTTGCTGCTGCACCTTTTCCTGGGCAGAGGGAAGTGAGTAGGCAATACCAGTGCCCCTGTGAAGCTCCAAGTCTATTCTGTGCTCACATCTCCCATATCTGCTAAGAGTGGTACACTGTGGGAATGAGCAGGCATTACCAAGCAGTATTTGTTCTTTCCTCTTAAACTACAGTTGCTCTGATTCCTAAAAATGTTAGTTAGCCATTTATTAGCTACAAAATCAATTTCCTCATTCAGGAACAATCTTACAGAATCTGATCAATTAACACCACTAAGAGTCTTTCTACTGAATTAATGGATCTCTTTATATTTTAATTTTCTATGCTCGCAAACGATCATTAGTGAGATAACCATGCACTGTTGTGGTAAACCCGACAGCTACCAAGTCCTGAACTAAGCTCCTATGCATTTCTAGCTAATACTTCTTTTCATTGTATGAATTTAAAGTGAGCTTTGTTAGCAGCTCCGGTCCAAATTACAGGTCTTCTTACTGTCATACATAAGAATAAGAACATTCTCTTCTGAAAGAAATACAGAACCTGAGACTTGATTAATAACAGTGCTGTTTCTATTGGAGGTTCGCTAGTCAGAATATTAGATCCTAGACCCAGAATAACCTTTTGTGATAACACAGTGGAGTGCAGAGGTTGAGGAGTTTAACAAGAGCTCAGCAGCTGCTCTGTGAAACAAGCTTTCTTCTACCTCCCTTCTCTGTCTCATCTCTACTTCCCATTCATTTTTCTCTTTAAGGAATAGTCTGCCAAAGTTCAGAAAGATAGTTCAGAGAGCTGCCCTATGTCAGCTCCCCATGGTTTGGTGGCCTCATTAATTAAGTCATGTACGAAGATAGACTTGGGGTCCCCAATTCATTTGAGTGCTTCCAGAAGTATCATTACCCAAATCTTAACTGTATGCCATCATTTCATGTGATGCAAAGGATGGTATTTGACCACAGTGTCTGCTCCATTATGTTTATAAAAGCCTGAGTGGAAGGAAGCTCTGTTGATGGAGCTCTCTCTGCAGTCTCAGGAGAACACAGTGGCCCTTGTTTTTCATGCAGTGGATGAGACTGACCTTACACTTAATTAATGGTTCAGCCATGAGTGGGTAATGAAAATGGTCCTAAAGCATCCTCATGATTGCATTTTTAAAATCCCTGTCTACCAAAATTCTGTATTGGCTCCAGAATCACTCAGAATTGTAGTTTAAATGCTGTAACTGCCTATTCGTTGGACTAAACACAGCTAAGTCAGAACATCATTAATGCCTTTTTAAGGCACTGCGATTTTGCTGATGCTGCTGGCACAAGATCCAGCCCCAGGCTCTTAAAAAAACAGCCCTTCCAACAGCAAGTGATTGACGACCGGATAGGAGGAAATGAGTAAGAAACCAAGAGTGGAGGGAGAGGGGCTAAGAACAGGCCACCAGTGGTTTCAGCACATGAGCGAAGAAATGCTGTCTCCCATGCTATCTCACAGAATTTTACACCGGCCACATGGGACACATTCTTCTCAATGTATTTGCAGTATTTTTCATACATTACCCTTACACACCTTTAAGGTAGATGGAGCCTCTTTATATATAACAAGGGAGATTCTTTGCAGATGTACATTGGAAAAAACAGTGGTTTTCTTAAACTCTGCCACTTCACACAAGTCAGTTTTACCCCAATATTAGGAAATCAGAAATCACTGAACATGTTGAAAAAATCTATAGTAACTTTTGATTGTACTATTGAGTACAAAAGACTGAACTTGATAGGAAATTTAATTCTAAATGCTGGATTTATGTTTTGTATATGACTTAGGTGCATCGTTCTTGTACACCTGTACAAGAAGAGGATACTCCTGTACAGCTGAGGATACTGATTTAGAATTTGTGCCACCCCTTGATATTAGGGGAGGCATTTGACAATCATTTGTGTAAGTAATGTGGTAATAAGTTAGCATTGTTTGTAACTGACACTATCAAAAAGATGGGTTTTTTTAGAGAAATTTCAAAGAAAGGAAGAACCCTTTGCTACCCAACTCACCTTTAAAATCAAGGTGATCTGGGATTCATCTCCAGTAGGAGCTGCTGAAAATCTCCAACTAGAATAAAACAAACAAACCAAAGACTAAAATACATAAAAATTCACAATACCTGCAATCACTTACTGTGTCTTCAAAGAGGTATACTGTAGCTATTCTGAAACGCATAATCAAAAATGTTGCTTTTCCACTCTGCACCTCTTCAGGCTGATTTGGCATGGGACAAAAATTCTGTTTTCCAATTTAGTTTGCAGTCCCTGTCCCTCCTCACAGCTCGGACTCTCTGAGGGGAGATGCAAAGGACAGCAGCAGCGAGGAGAAACAAGGGCCTGGCCTCAGCCACACAACTGCCTGCATTTCAGTGATGAGTTGGAATTGCCTTGTCTGTGCTGGCCCTTGCCAGGGCAGTTATATATTGAAGATGGCACATGGCAATTTTAAGCATGAAATTGATTGATCCTCACAAACAAAAACCTCAGAGCTTCCTCTCAGCAGAAAGCATGACATTAAAGGGCCTACATCTGCTAAGAAGAAAAATTACCTGCATGTATCAGGCTTTATAAACATAAACTGCTAGTGCTGATAAAACAAGCAGAAGAGTGGGAGACATCTGTTCTCCCAGCTTGCTGCTGGTCTTGATAGTTCATCTGGAGGCCTAATTATCACTTCAATCAGTTTAATCTTTAACAGCTCCACAGGCTTCTGATTTTGTGTAAGAGAACATTACCTGGATGTCCCTTTTCTTTACCATAACCAGTCCTTTTACAGAGCTGGGAATAAGGAGCAGTGAAATGTGGTTCACCATCAGTGCATGACATGTTACAGATTATGGCTATTCAAATAATATTAATTGCACTGGAAGGAAACTGAGGATCATACCAACAGGCAACTTGTCAGCATCCCAAACTACTCCCCGTTCATTTCATAGCTGTGGCACTCTCATATTCCACACAGCCTGCTGCCAGGAAGCCTCAAGACAAAATTTAAGTTTGAATACTGAAAAAGATTAAAGAAATAAATGTTTTCTGTTCTAAAAGCAGAGTAACAATTGGAAATTAGATTAAACGTTACCCTCACTCAAAGGGATTACTTGAGAGTACCTGGGAATCCCTCCACTCAACTGTAGCTCCAAAATTGTCATTGCTCTGAAGCACTGAGACTTCCTCTGTAGAAAGCAGAAACAGGCATCTCAACAGTGTGCTTCATCCTTTGCTAAAACTGTATCTAAACCTATGCTTTGGAGGTACCAGACTTTCTTTTTTAACTGCAGAGAAGCCTAGACAGGCAGCCAAGACTGGGACTTAACTTCGGGGTGCAAAAACAGGTGAGATTAATCCCCTCTAATTTATGTCTGCATATATGTAATGAGTAATCACAATGTATTGAAAGACAGGATCCCTTAAAGCTAGGAGTTACGTACATGGTCCAGGTACTGTAACATGTATATTTAATATATATTTACAAACATGCACAAATATGTTCATACAGAAGCATTCTGGGATTTTCAGTTAAACTAGTTAAAGAAGTGTACCTACAACACCCTGTTTGTCCTTCATAGTAACTGTTTTAGTAAGTTCAGTTACACTTATATTTTAATATTTGCATTAGTTTATTGATTTATTAAGCCTTGGATGTATGGATTATGTTGTATTATGAGAAATTAATTTTCCCATAGGAATCTGCTGGCATACAGAGGATCAGGTCTTATCTCAAATGACTTCATCAGAAGGACATCTGTCACGTGTCATTTGTGTTTACCTCTTTCTCTGATATATATTCCATTTTCATGCACACCTCACATAAATAGGTACCCATATGCCTACCAAGTTAAGAATTGAAGAGTAAATGATTCAAACTGGAAAGTACAAAAATAAGTTTTTTAGTCAGGATTTTAGAAAATAAACAAGTACAATGGCATGAAATGAGGCATTATTAATCTCACTCTGAGATTATTCACCAAGTTTGAGCAACTTGAGTGTAAACCCATAGTGGTTAATTATTCTGAGGCATCAGAGGAGGTTTCTCTTCAATATGAAACTCCATTGTGCTGCCCAAGGCATATGCTACAAGAGAGAAGATATTCTGAGTAGTAATTTCTCATCAGCCTGGGACCCCTAGCATTTCTTTAAATAAGTTCCATTTGAGGAAAAACTTTTAATTTGAACATAATAATGTTGAAATGGGAAGTTAAAATGAAAGACTGACATTTACATTCTTCTCAGACAAGGATAAGGGCATCATAGCTCTCCCTCAGAGTTCTCTGCCTGTAGACCCACTGATGCCCACAGCACTCAGTGCAGGGAGTGGTTACTGGTCTCTGCCAAGTGTTTTCAGTCAGCAAACTGCATGGAGCGGGTCCTTTCCCTTGCCATTGTAATTTTAAGGGCAGTAAAAGAAATAGCTGTAGCCAAGTCATATTGTTAGTTTGTATGCATATAAACCAAAAATAGATTGAAAGCAAGGAATGAGAATACACAAATTAATACCTTTCCTAAGTTGTGTATCCAGTTGTGCTATATTTATCTCTGAAGGGTATGTTTTTAATATGTCTAAGCCAATAGTTTTGGGTTCACAGTAATTGCATACTATTTATTTACAAATTTTCCCCAGCAGTATGTGCCTGTTACCTAAAGCGATGGAGCAGGTCCCGGTTGTATGTCTGTCTCTTAACCTGGGCCAACAGTACATGACATAGCACCCACTGTGGCCTCTGCTCTGTCACTTTGCAATGCGATTCTATGTGGTTTTACTTGAATAACATAAAATAACATATATAATGTTATTTATGTTATTTTCCACGTGAAGAACTCCTGTAAACCTTGCCGTTTTGAAACTCAGTGAGGCAGGCGTCTTAGACAAGCTGAAAAACAAATGGTGGTACGATAAAGGTGAATGTGGACCCAAGGACTCTGGAAGTAAGGTCAGTCGCTGCAGTTCGGGACCTACTATTGTGTACAAAGCAGTAAAGGAAGTAATAAAAAAATGACTTAGAAATAAAATAAGCAGCTGTAGATACAGAACGAATCAACTTTGCCCCATCTTGGTGGGGGTCACACTTTAATTTAAAGAAGCACTATTACTTTTTAATGTCTTCAGTTATACAGACCACCAAACATCCTCCTGCATATTCAGAGCATCTGTTGAAGAGTTACCAGGCTGGTTTTTGAGATTGGGTTAGTTTCCTTGCTGCCTAGAGATGATGGACTTTTCCCATTTACTGCTTAGGAAATATCCCTTCACTCCTTCTCCTTTCAGATCTGGCCCCCCTCAGCAGTTTTTGGAAATGAAGAAGTGCTAATGGGAAGGATTGCCTTTCATCGCTGCCCAGGGTGTCTGTGCCTTGCTCCCTTTGGGGAGGTCCCTGGCTCCTTGAGGAGACAAGGGACTTAACTTGAGCTTTGAAGTAAAAGACTTTGATAATTAATAGCTTCCAGTGTTTACCCTAATCCATTTCCCAACAGTAATCCTGGCAGTTCCAGGGAGTGGAGCCTTCTCAGTTTCTCTGTTTGGGGACAAAGGTGGAAACAGGTATTTTCTGATGGTTAGGAAGCATCACAGTCACTTCGGTAGTCTGAAATTTCTTCACAGCTTAGATCACTTTCCAGCCTGTGCTGTCCAGACCTAAACGGAAAGCCTGATGGACAGACACTGCTTGCTGCCTACAGATCCCAGGAGTTAACCTGCTGGGGAACAGGTAAAATTAACCTGGGAAACAAGCTTGGAACACATTTTGCTTTTTCTGACAAGGGCTTTGGAGAAAGCGGCAAAAAGCAGTTCAGAGGATGGCAAAGTACCTGTAAATGACAGCTGAGAAGGCCTCAACCCACCACAGGTCTTCCTCAGTCCTGCCTCCTCCTTGTGTGCAAGTACCATGTTAACAATTGCCACAGGAACAAAGTAAGCACAAAGATATTCAGAGTCCTCTCAGACAACTGAAATGAGACAGAAAAAACAGAACACTGCCCTAAGCACCATACATCTCTGTATATCCATAGGAATTGTTACTGTACTAATTGCACAGTTAATAGTGCCTCTTTAAATTAAAGTTAAGTTCAAAAGTTAAGTTAAAGTTTCATAGATTACAACCATAAGTTAAGTAGTCTCCTTACTTTAGGTAAAGGTTATATAGTCTGCATAAGAATTAAGCCTGATAAGTATGTTAAGGTGCTCTGTTATGTATGGAAGTCAGTCCTGAGATAGTTCCTTGAGAACTATGCTAAAAATGCAGACATATTGTAATTAAAAGGTATGATTCATAACCAAGTAGTTAAGTATAGAGAAATGTAGAATAGTTATTTACTACAGTACATCCAGGAGGGTGATTGTTTATAAAATTATGAATATTTAAAAATTTGCTAAAGAAAGTTCTCATTGTTATCTAAATTATAGGTAATGTGTAAGATTTCAGAAATTCCTAATTAGAACTGTACTATTACTGAACCTTAGTAGTCCATGGGCATGTTCCAGAACTGTATCTATAGTAGAAATAAAACCAAAATACAGTAATTGGTAAGAGACAAGTTTGTCATTATGTGTATGGTACAATGTGCACTTTCAAAAGAAGTGTTTGTGCAGAGAAATAATTGAAGCCTCACATGTTATTTTCACCTGTTATTATTTAAGTATCAGAAACCCACTCTGGATCTTTTGAATTAACAGCAATGCCTACTACATGTAAAATTACTGTTTTCATAAAGATCAAGCAGAGTCTTGTCTGATGTAAATGGATTTCTGGATTTGAAAGCTTTAAAAAAGCTTTACATAAATGCAGTTTTGTGTCAGTGTTAAAATGTACCCTAATGAGAGCTAGAGGTGTCATTGTTCAGTTCTCTTCATGTGGAAGTAATACTTTGCACTAAGCAAGAAATGACATCCTGATATGTTGGCAATATACTCGCAATATTTTTTATGCCAACTAGGAAAATTGAGCACTTTAAATACATTTAATCTATCTAGATAGTCAAAGTTTGTGAGAAACATGTAAACAACAGTCATTTAATTTCAGCTAAATGTTGCTATTTATTTCCATTTCTGACGTTTAAATGTGTAGTTTATACTTCCAGGGGACTGGTTTGTGGGGTTAACTGTGTTGCTTCTGTTTCCCCAGGACAAGACGAGTGCCTTGAGTCTCAGCAACGTTGCTGGAGTCTTCTACATTCTGGTTGGAGGCTTGGGCTTGGCAATGCTGGTGGCTTTGATAGAATTCTGTTACAAGTCCAGGGCAGAGGCGAAACGAATGAAGGTGGCAAAGAGTGCACAGACTTTTATCCCAACTTCCTCGCAGAATACCCAGAATTTAGCAACTTATAGAGAAGGTTACAACGTATATGGAACCGAAAGTATTAAAATTTAGGGGTAGGACTTAGGGCCTACTACAGTGAGTGGGTGATGCATCTTGTAACGCAGTGTTGTGACATGTCTGTCTAGTGGTGCTTGCTTCTGAACAGAGCTTTATACTTTATATTTTGGAAAATTTCAGTGCAAAGTGGTTCAGTTTTTTTGGCTGCAGATGTATAGTACATTATTATATGTTGCTAATAGACATCTGCATTGCAATATATAATGTAAAAAACCCTATTTTTAACAATTCAGTGTTGTCAAATCAGATTGCAGATGACAACTATTTGAAATCATAAAATACGTATTCAGAGGGCCAATTTTTAATTGCTTGATTGGCCAGTTGGTTTTCTTAAAGGTTTGCACTATTTGATGTTGGCCCTGAGACTTCATTACAACCAAGACGTAGGATAGGCAAAGTCACTGAACCATAGTTAACCTAACGGAAGACAAGCCACTGTTACAAGAAGTCTAAATGTTGTTTTACCTTTTCTCTGTCATCCCCACCCTGTTCCTTCACCCTCCTGTTGATACATGTTTTATTCTAATTGTGTGGCATTTTTTTCACAAAATCTTGCTTCAGGTCAACCTTTTCCCACTATAACAGCCACAAAAAGTCAGTATCCAGTCAATAGACCTTGATTATTGTCCTCAGCTTTAAGTAATATATTCCCATAGACAGCTCAGAACTAGTGTATCTTAGATGTTAAGGAGGTGATGTTGAGACAGGACTGCTGATGCTGCCAAGCTGCATCCTGCACAGGCATACAGGGATGGTTTACTAATGTACTGGCTCTCCTCCATGCAGTGAGTATCTTGCCAACTAATCATTAGTCAGATCAACTCTCTGACCTTTGGAAATAGCACGTGGAAGCGAATTGAGCTTCTAAATATAGTTTTGACACAGCTCCCAAGCTGTACTGACAGGTTTGTAAGAGAAGGTGCAGCTAGGATCCTGCCCTTTTGTGCTCCCTAGAGCTCCATTGCCCTTGCAAATAGCAAGCCACAGATCTCCTCTCCTCTCCTAACAAAAAGCTTAAGCTACATTTTCCTGATGTCACTGAGCCATCCCTGCAATGAAACAAGAATTTAAGGAAGGGAGATGAAGAGTAGGATTTTTATGTTGCCACCTAGGAAAAAAATCCCAGCGGAAACAACTGGAGATACAATTATTGTTTTTTTATTATTTATATAGCGCTGGAGTAGACCGCGCTGTACAATAGGCGAAGTGTGCCAAACACATAACAGGTCCCTGTCCCGAGGAGCTTACAGGCTAAAGGCACAGCCCGTACAGTACCGAACCATACAGTACAGAGCAGAGGCAGAGTGAGCAGAGAATGGTGTTTGAGCGTGCTCGCTGGAGCGCTGCAAGGAATAGGTGGGTTCTCGGGGGGAGAGGGAGGGGGCTTGGTGTGTGCTGGCTGGGAAACCATCCCAAACATATGGTTGCTGCATAGTCTTCTTTTGTTCCCTCATGTACAAGAAGTCATGACCCTGGGTAAATTTTATTTGTAATAGAGCTGCCCAATTTCCTCATGTAAAAAAAAGAAAAAAAAAATTCTCAGCTGCCCATTTTGCAAAAATGTGAGGTATAGTAGGTATCAGGAACTCCAAGAGTATAGGCTGTGAACTGGGAATCGGAATTAATATTCATCTCTCAAGTTCATTTCCCTATGCCTGTAAAAAGGATCTTAAAAAGAAATAATCCCATACAAGTAATTGTGCGTAATGCAAATTGAGACATCTTTTTCCTGTAAATTCTTCAGTGATGTGCCCACAAACAAAAGTGTCCCCAGACTGGTATAAAAGTAAGAGTCAGAAAAAAAAAAATTCCTAATCAAATTGGAAGAGTATAATGTGTCCAAAATGCAGTCTTAAAGAAAGTAAACAAAAAAACAAAAGCTGTCAATCCAATACTGACCTGACGCAGACATGGCACGACTTGACAGTCACCTGACTTCCCACCCAACTCTGTGATTCCAGTGTAACAAACACTATGATCATACATGTAGAATTTAGTTTTACCTTACTGTTTTCTTGAAATAAGAATTAGGACTGGCTTATTTTTACTATTTAAGGGAAGATCAATAGTATGTATCTCTGAAGTCTGGATCTCAGAAGAACTTGTTGCAATGCAGAGATGAACTCTTATAGGAAAAATTATTTTTAAAATGCCCATGTTGAATTAATTTTATTGAAAATTTTTGTGTCAGTCAAAACTTCACATAATCTCGTGAAAACATTTTAGGGTGCAGACATTTAAAAATTCATCCAAAAAGATTAGAATTATGAACAAATGTTTTTATACTTACTTGTGAAATTCTTTATTCCACCTTTTTGTCATAAGATTTACCTGAGAAATTTTGTGAACTTCCTATAAAACCACTTAAGTTCATATGTGGAAGACTGCCAAGGTCCAGTGATCCTCTCCTGGCAGTGCTTGACCATCTCTAGCCATGCCAGCAGCAAGGGATTACCAGTGCACAGGGTGCACAGGGTGACTATGCCAGTCATAAACCTCTCTCAGCCGGCAGTAGTGCAGAGCCCACAGCACTGGTCACCCATATTAATGCAGAAATATGACTGTTATGCATTTCAAAACCTTTGATACATTTGTTCAAGGAGTAAAGGGATCACTCTGGGACTAAAACTTGCTAGTATGAAACGACACTTAATTCTAACCCGCATCAGTAACAAATACACTGACTTTTTAATCTACTATCAAACAGTTGTAATGGACTATTTTAATAATCTAACATCAAGTAGTGTTTATACTCTAATGTTTTTAATCTAACATCAACTTTTTTTAATAATATGTTTAAAATACTAATATAAAATAGCTTAAGTAAGTCACCTGAAAATTAATATTCATTACTGTGTTTTTCCTTTTAGATTAATCCAGTCAGAAGTGAGTTGCCTCACAGAAATTCACTTGCCTGTGAGGTAGCAGAAAGTGAAAATGTGGAACTGGTCTGTATGTGTGGACTAGTCTGTATTATAAGGGACTGGTCTAAATGAAAAATGACAGTCTGTATGTGTGGGACAACAGGCTATTGCATTTGCTGGGGAAAGGGAAAGAGGTTTGCTTTAGGGTAGAAGCAGCAGGTCAACTAGCAAGCCCTTAGAACACAAGTTGAGCTGGTGCCCTGAGAACAGTGAGGCTCCTCTCCCTCTGCTGCAGGGAACTCAGCCCTATGGAGTTCTCCACCTCAAACCCAGAGGCTTCCCAAGAAATTCTCCCAGTCAGTATCCAGCCAGCCACCACCACTGCCTCCCAGTGGCCTTCTTGGTGGGCCATGAAGCTCATGAACCAGCATCCAGCTCACCTGCCTTTTGCTCTCCCAACTTATGCTATTCTTTAAAATTACTAAAAGTACAAAAAGCAATGAAAAATTTTTGAGATTAATTACAAAGAGGGCAGATTGCAACGGGATGGTTCAGTAAATGGATAATGCCCTTATTTTGATTTGTATACTTCCAATTTTATATACAGGATAGAAAAATTCACTTAAAGTTCACCTTAAATTTTTGTGCCAAAGACCTCTTCATGTGACCCAAGTGCCTGGAGAGCCTGTACAACTAAGAACCCACACATACAGGATATTTATACTATAAGACTGAGGATATCAGTTTTTGATATTCCCATTTTCCATTAGCAACAGTGCAGTCAGTGTTTTCACATGATTAATTCCACAACTGCTGCTAATGACAAATGCATTATCACTATTAACTTCATACACTTACTTCACAGAAGCTTCCACAGTTTTAGTAATAGTCATGATAAATTCCAAAACTTTTCCCTCTCAACCCAGCCTCTCCTGAAAATGTTTCTGCAGTCAGGCCATAAATCTGAAATTGTGACAGCACAGTTAAGCCAAATGTTAGCCTAGTTTATTATCTGTAGCATTGTTTTTAATGTAACACCTGATTACTTGGCTTTATGGCACCTTCCCAAGTACAAGCTTGACCTGCTCCTGGCTTTGTTAATTGTTTGGGTTATTTCATGGTGCGTTGCTGAACTGTTGTTAACCTCTCCTGTGAGAAGAGAGGGTGTAGTTTGCTGTGGCTTTTTCTGTTATTCTGTAGAAAGCTCCTGAAAAAACCTGTTTGTTACTCAATTTTTTTGATGGATCCCATTTTACTGTCTTTCTGTGCTGAGTGTATTGTCAATGGCCAGAGAGCTCTACAGGCTGACCTACAAATCCACAGTTGCACATAACTCATATATTCCCTATAAATCAGAATGTGTCTCTGATTTCCCTGTGGCAAACCCTTAAGGGCTATGAACAGATAGCTGATCAATGAAATGGAGTGGTGCTGGTACATGATAAGGATTTGCTGGGAAGTTAGCAAACCTGCTGTAAGCAATAGTTTTTCCACCCAATTCTAATATGGGCTTGAATTCTCATCCCTCCCCAAAAGTAAAGCCCTTTTGTTTTTACTTTCCATTGGCCAAAACTTGTTCTGTGCATTTCTGCTGGCAGTTACCAGTCCTCTGCATCCATTTGCAATGAGGTTCTGGACATGCACTATGTGGAGCTGCACCACATCACATTGTGTATGTGCTTGCAAATGCATAGGCTTTTATTTGCTGCTGGGGAGCAGTTGAGTTTTCTGGTAATGTGTAGGCCCAGGCCCATATTTGTTGACAATCCCAGTCACAAAGTACCATGGAAGCATGGAATGTCTAAAGAGGTTACTCTGTAATTGATTACTGTCAAAGCCAAGGTCATTCAGCCTAAGGGGTCTGCCAAAACACCCTCTATAAGATGAGGCCTTTTCCTGAATTGGGCTGTTCATGAGGGCTGAAGTTTTTAGAGTAATCAATTTGGAAAGTTACTTTTATATCCAGGCTCCAGCTGTACTTTCAGGAACTTTTTTTTGAAGGAGCCACTAATAGCAATGAAATATTAAACTGGTGCATTTTCATAATCATGCATCCAGAAGCAGTAGAAACATTTGGGACTTTCAAGGAGCTTCCCTCATCTCTATACACACTCCGTCATATATAAAATTGACCCTAGCTCAGGATTTCACTGCTATCTCAGAAGGAGAAACTGGGCTCAGAGGAACAAAGTCCTCAATGTATAGATCAGTAATAAGGCAAATAAAATAATTTTACTATGTTTGTCATCCCTTTTCTTCTATGTGATTGCACCCTCCTGTCTTTCTTTTTCTAACCGCTAATTCAGATTGCATCCCTGCACACCGGTTACATGAGTTAGTTGCATAGACTATAGCTTCTAGTGGTAGAAACTGGATTTTCACTCTAATTGATAACTTTGAAATCTGTTCCAGTGTATATTTTGTTCTGATTTACCTGAAAGGAAAAATTTTGAGATAACAAAAATTTTAAGCTTCTTGTGGAAGATTTAGACCTAAGGCAGAAAGCTATATAAAAATGTGTTTTTTCTCAGTAAACTAGATTTCCTTTGAGTGTTCCCTTCACTAGTTGTAGGAAAATACATATGCATGAAAAGAAATTTGGGGACAGTTCTCAAATTTACTGTGCATTGGGAAAAAATTAGGGATATGTGCATTGTGAAAAGAAGTAGTAATTTGTTTAGATTTTATCCATAGAAATAACATAAAGATAGTTGATACAGCCATTGCAATTTTTAAATAATTTTCAGTAGTTAAATTTTAAATTGACATTCATAGGTGAAGGTCTAACCCTGTAAACACTTATGCATGACTTTATTCACAGATGCTAATGCTTTCAGGATCATAAAAGGTCTCGGTTCTCATTTCACTGGATATAAATGTAGTCTGAAGCAGTTTAGATTATGATATTGCTTCTTCTATTAATATCTTGATCAAATTTGGATTTTATATTTAAACCAACAGTGATTTTCTGTATGAAATTTACTCTCAGAATTCCTAGTCTTTTTCCCCTAGACTTAAGTGCTATGTATTAGATTTATGATGATTACTATTATTATATTTAATAATTATATATATTTAACATGAAAAAATGCAGATGTCTAAAATTTAACATTTTGGTGTTTGCTGTTTCCTGGTTTGTTGGAGGACAGAAACATTGTAACATTTTCTTCTTTTCTCCTTTTTTTCCAACCTAGCTTACCTTTTCTGAAGCCATAAGAAATAAAGCCAGATTATCCATCACTGGGAGTGTGGGAGAGAACGGACGCGTGTTGACTCCCGACTGCCCGAAGGCCGTGCATACTGGAACTGCAATTAGACAAAGTTCAGGATTGGCTGTAATTGCATCAGACCTACCATAAAAACCAAAAAAATAATTGAGTGCCTTAATCAAACTGTGTTGGTGACTGATGGGAACACAGCACAGACTGTAACGACATAGGAGTGTCATTGATGAACTAATAATTTGGCTGAGAAAGGGAAGTACGTCCAAATGCGCCAGACATCATCAGCAACAATGTGTGCATGAGCTCAGCTCGGAAACCCAAACTCAGATTTTATATCAGGAAAATTCATAATTTAGTTTTGTTGGGGGGAGGGGGCTGGGAAGGGTGTATTAACAGCAACAAATTTCACTTGAGTGGACTTAAAACTAATAAGACTTGCCAATTTAGCGCATTAAACTGTGAAGAACATGCTCAGAAAGGACAACATTTTGGTCTTTGTCTTGACAAAGGGAGAAAAATAGCTATAGAAGTCAATGAACATGCTAACCTGTGTCTCCAGAACATCAATATATACAATGGAAGAATACCCAGCTATTCAGCTGTAGAAATGAATCACTAAACTGTGATAAGAAAATAATAAATATGTAAATCCTGTGAAAAAAATAAAGAAATTATTTACATTTTCTTTGAAAAAAGAGGAATATTGAAACATGCTTGCTTTTTAACTGATGTAAATTCGGTAGAAGACAACACAATTCTTTTTTCTAACCATCTTAGGGAACAATTCATTGCAATAATTGATATAAAATGCCATCACTGTAATAAAATTCAGAGACTTTTTTTTTATAAAAATTGTTGGTCATCCTCTTGTTTGCTGTTACCTTCATTCTGTTCCATCATTCCATGTTCCACAGATTTGCATCTGTCTAATACAAGAAACAAAAAGATAAAATGTTTAGAGTATGTCATCAGTCTGCAGTGTAGAATCTAAAGAGACTACGGGTCACTCATGTTACAGATATTATTTATAATCTTGTTCTGTGTAAGAAACTGTGGTTTTTGTACCCACCAAAAAGAATAAAACAACAAACGTTCTTATAATATCGACAGATCTTGAGTTGTTTTCTGGTTGTTAGGAATGTCACCTGCCAAATGCAATAAGGTGGTTTGTTTCTTACCACAGGAGGCAGGACCTTATCAGACACATTCTGAGTCCCTAAATGTTTGTGAAGTGCTTTTAAGCCCTTAGAAAGGAGGGACTTAAAGCTGTCAAAGCCTTGTCATGATTTTTCACTGGTTATACTAGTACTAGTCAGTGAAAGCCTTTCTGGGAGGTTAGGGAAGTATTTACTGATCAGATTTGTTCTCCAAATAGCTCAAGTGATGAGATAAAAGGGAGCAGGAAAGTAAGAAGGACTGTCTTTCAGACTGATGTGGTAGATTCAATGTGTTGGTACCCAGCAGCTGAGGGTTCCATCAACCAGGCTTTCTGTGGCACCCCAGGAGAAGTCTAGCAGGCACTGTTTGATTGAAAGTCAAATGTCAGCAGGAGCAGGTGTGTCTGTGGGTGCAAAGTTGTAGCAAATCTTTTCTTCTGTGTGGGTCATTCACTTTGGCTACACTAGACACTGTAGTGCTCTTCAAATCCATGGCATTGTGACCAGTGTAACAGCTCCATGCCAAAGCAGAGACTGCAAATCAGATCAAACTTGGATCAGTCAAATTTTGATCAATCGTATTTTTTAATGCCCTCTTGATTTTGCCAGGCCCGTGATGAATCGTGTTCAGTTGGCTTAAATGTCACCAAAACCTCCATGACTGATGCATCTTTCATCTCCAAGGGCTCCAGCTCCTGTGAAGAGGAGTGTGGGCACAGAGTGGAGCTTAATGTTGCCAAATCATGACCAACCCTCAACACCTGCAATGCAGGACAGACAAAAAGCACTACTGAGGCAATAGTCACCCTTATAGGACATAGGTGTGATATAGACAGCTATGAAGCTGCAAGGCAGGTATTGGCTTCTATTGAGGTGTTGAAAATATACATATGCATTTCTTTCTTCAAATACACTAGACACTCATTCTAGTGATTGGAGAGAAATAATCAATGAGATTGAATGATTTCATCTCAGAACAGACATTAAAACATCAAACCACTGAATCACAACAGCAAGTGCCTGCATCTTTGCAGTGACTATAATCTAGGCTGAGGGTGACTTGTTGTTTTACAGAGCATGACAGTGCAGGCAAAGGGAAAGAACAGAGGATGCTTATCCCCATGGCACAAGGACACCAAAATGTGCCTCAGAGAAAAAGACCCAACACTAAAATGAATCACTGTGACAAAACTATATTTTAATTTTACTGCCTTGTTCAGCTCATTCATGAGTTACTGTCAACTGCTTGTCTTTCTGTGTCCAGAAAGGTGAATTGTGTGGGTTTTTTTCTTCTGTTTGAGTAAAGATTTGAGCTCCCTCTCAGACTTTTTTCTACAGCTAAATTCAAAAAGTAACTTCTGTTTTGTTGTTGTACTGTTTTGGTATTTTTAAGAAGAAAACAAGCAGACAACTAGTCTGTAAATTTCAGACTGGGAAACTGATTGTGAAGGATGCTGTCTATTCTGTTCTACTGTGTGTGTCTTCTTCCAGGAGCTCGTCTTCATCCTCGCCTCTTTAAGGACTGTGAGCAATGTGAGACCTAACCTGGGATATTTTGCTGTCTTCCAGTGTTACTCCTGCTCCCCTGTTTCTTTAATGCATTACATTTATTGTTCCTCTTCAGTAAATAGCCCATCACTGTGGTTAAGAATGTCACTCCATGGAGCCCATTCTTGGCTACCTAGGTTGCGTTTCCACTTAGCAACAAGATCCCCAAGTTCTTTGTGATTTATTTGCCAGGAAGTACCAAGGATCCCCACAGTGAGGATTCACAATTGAGCAGCATGAGCAATGCAGGCATCAAGCAGCAGGGACATGGAATGGTCTGAGCCACCAAGGCGGTGTGACCAGCATTCATGGGGTGAAATTGTTGCATCCTCTCACCACTTGCAAGCCTTGTCCTTGGCAAGGGAAGGCTTTGCTTCAAGAAATTTTGGTCAGATGAGGTGAAGAGCAGACTTGGACTTTGCCTAATGCCTGTCACAAAATAGCTTAAATATAAAAACAAAAAATAAAATAAAAGTAAATATGAAAATGCTACAGCACAGAGAGTTGACTAGAGTTATGGTGAATAGAAAGGAATCTCAGGGTACCTGTCTGCTCTTTCTACAGTAGCTTTCTCTCTTGTCTTATTTCAAGTGATAAAAGGAGCATGCCTCCTATGACCATTTTCCCATATTTGTCTTATCTGCCCCTCAGGAACTTGTTCTTTTGTTTTTCGTCCTGAAGCATTTCTCACGCCTCTCTATATCTTCCCCAATCTTTAGAAGATCAGTGTCAGAAGTCACCCTCCTTCCTTGTGAAAGAAATATGACCTGGAGGAGGAGGACACTTCCTCAGTTCAGATTCAGGAATGTCATGATCTTCAGACCTCCAGAAAGTCTGAGGCTCCATCATTAGATCAGGGCTGCTCCAAGGAGGTAAGTAGCAGTGTATCTCCTGGCTGCTGCTGGATTCCATCCAGGCCTTCCATCACAGTGATCTCATCAATTCTTCTCCCTCTCCTAGCTCTTCCTTTAGCCACTGCCATCCAGCAGCCTCATGGCAATCACTAGCTTGAAGGGAGAAAAATAAACTAAGGAGGCTACTGATTAAAGGGGAAGATTAATATTGAGGCTTTGACTCAAAGGAAGTCCAGATTTTTCTGAGATTTTACTCTCAAAAAGTATGCAGACAACAGAATCTGATACATTTTCTGTCAGATAGGGTCTGGTGCTCTCCAGATGTCCCAGGTCACACTGCCTGGCCTCCAGCCACAGATCCATAAAGTATCCTGTGAACCTGGAGACCTGTCTGCCAGTTTCAAATGTATTTCAATCACCATGGAGAGTTAGAATGGGCAAGTTGAGTCTGATTGGAAGAATTACTCTGATTAACTGAAGGCTCATTTCTACTCCACAAACCTGCCCATGTAGAGTAACTTGAGATGCCTTTTAGTATCCAGTCTGTCCTCATACTGCAAGCCCAGACAAGCGTGAGTAGAACGTGGGTTGGATGTAAGAGTCCCACACATCTATGTTAAATGGCCTAAAGCATCTCAAATGTCACCTGGCACTTGTGGAAATTTAGTTGAATTGTATCCTATAATCTGAGCTGTGAGTTTGTTTGAGTTGTTTTCAAGCTTCCATTGACTAGATCATCATGAAGTACAAAAAGACCTGACACATACTTTTTCTGTAGAAACTTACATTTAGCTATCTTAATCTGGTAATTAATACCACATGTATTCACCTGCCTCTAAAATAATTTCACTTTTGATGTAATCATGTCGAATTATAGACATAAATACTTAAGACAATATAAAGCTTGTCTGTAAAATAGGTGTCCTCTGAACTGGTGTGAGTCATACTGTCAGACAAGCCTCCTATGATTTTTGCTGTTGCAGTAGTTGGTTTTCATTAAACACATTCAAATCTCATATGTTGCTGGTCTATTCTATTAAAGACTTACTAAATTAAAAATCAGTACAGACTTGTTTGGTTGTATGAGGGCCTCACATGCAAAATTAGTCTCAGACAACCACTTGTTACTGCTGCATTTCACCTACAGACTTCCATAGGAGCTGAATACACATATTCTGAATTGAATTTGCCTTGGTGCAATTGAGAACAGAACCTGAGGAAAGGAGTACAACATTATACAACTGGATGCAATCATTGTGTGAGGTGAAGGAGAAGAGTGGTTCCTCTTCACCATGATTCCTTGGTAATTCTGTACTGGTTTCTGCCCTGATAGGATGTCAGAATGAAGAGCAAATGTTATTTTACCTGGTGCTGAAACTCCAACATTTTTCTGACATCTCAAAGCTTAAGCAGAATTTCATGCACGATAAGGCAATTACAGTAGAAGGGAGCTCCTAAAGTTCTCAGCCCGCAGAATGCACCTCCTGTGCATAACTTCAAAAGAAAGGAAAAAAGGGTAGCCTGCAAGGATCTGAGTTAATTAACATAAGTTAATTAATGATACCACAAGAAAATGTGTCATTGGTATGAGAATGCCATTTCAACTTCAGCTGGAATGTCAAAGGAAAGAAGCACGGAATCATAAGTAGTGCTGAGATGGTATAACATCTCTATGCAACATCCTTCCAAGTTTTGACCACCTTTCAGATTTGCATATGTTCAAAATTTAACCAAATTTCTAATTTTGCTTTCCATTTTAAGTGGATTCAAATGTAGCAGAACATACTCCAAGCTGCTTAGTAAAATGTAAATATGCATTATTATTATTTGCATAACCAAGAATCTGGGCAGATCTGTTGGTCTAAGGCATACTGTCATCACACTTCAGAGGAGCATGCACTGCTGTCAGCCTTTCCTGATGGCTAAGAAGAGGATTAGTTTTCCTACCTCACCAGTCCATCATCATCCATTAGCATCAAACATTTAAAAGCTACAATAGTCACAATCTCAATATATTTTTAAAGTTATATGTCTCTAATAGATCTAAGGAACTGTTGAAATGGACTTTAAAGTGCTATTTTCCTAAGACTTTGAAAAAAATTATTTTATTTTTCAAACTATTGTATATTTCTACTATTCCGTTAATGATCACAGTAGTTATTACTGATAGCAATTGCTTAAATCAATGCAAAACTGATATAAAAATGCAGCCACTAGTGTGGATAGGAAGATTTTACCTGGTGAGATTTTTTAAACCTATTTTGATGTAACTACGTGTAGAAGTTTTAGAGAATTTGAAAAGCACAAAACTGTAGCAGTCTAAATACAATAACCCCATTAAAATAACCCCTTGTTACCAATTACAATATTACATATTGCAATATTACATATTACAATAGTCTGCAGCAATGTAACAGGGCTGGTGTCTTCCCTTCTTATATCATTCCACTAAAATGAATTTTTTGCCCCAGTTGCAAAAGGAACATCATTATATTCTGGTAAACTGCAGTACTGTCAATTGATAGAAGTTCCCTATCGCTTGATTCTAAAACAACTCTAATTTAAAAATATGGGGGTTTTGTTAAAGGACAGAATCAATGTTCTTTTAAAAAATTATCTTAAAAGCTCGATTGCAAGGATTAAGAAAGAACTGCGGGAAAGCCTGTAGAAAACTCAGTAGCATTCTGCTGATATTTAGGGTGACACTGATTTTAAACATCTCCAATGTAACTATTCCAGAATGTGTCGGATGCAGTATATCTGACTGATTTTAGATGACTATTTGATGGTGAGACAGTCATGCCCTACCAATACTTTCTGAATTTTGTTGGTAAAGACAGTCAAGGGTGAGCAATTCCAGAGATGCCAGTATTAAACATGATACCTACTGTTAGTGACCTAAGTCCAATCACCACTCTGATTGCAATGTCCAAACTATATGTTCATGATCTTCAGGTTCACAATAGCCAGCACCCGGAGGTTGCTTGTTTGCCAATGAATGTGTAAACACAGTACTTTGAGGACCCTGCTGTTCTCACAGTTGCTATTAAGATATTCAGAGCCCCTAGAGATGGCTGCTTTCCCTTACCTTCAGAAGATTATGTTGGTTGGTACACATTTAATTAAAATTTCCATTTAATTAACATAAAACACTGATGAGATGGTGGGAACTCATGTTACAGAAGCAGCTGGGAGCCCTGAAATCTGACTTTTTAGAGTAGAGGTGAGAGAAAGTGGGAACACATATGTCTCCTGGGGCCAGATGATAAATGTATCTAACCCCAGCATACCTCAGACACAACAATTTGGATCACATGAGCAGAAGGCAGGTCAGTGCAGTCATCCTGAGGACCTCTGGGGAGGCATGAGGCAAGAGCCTCTGTGCAGTCAACCAGGTGCATTTTCATTAGAGCAGGAACCTGAACCTTTATCTCCTATGGCTCAAGTGAGTGCACTAACTCTTTGAAATACAGAAATTTCCATGTTCAAGTTACTTTATTAATGCTAATTTTTCACACCAACTGTAAAGTCTGCAGAAGAAACCATTAATGGGCAGGCCAGTTTTGATCGTCATCACTGGAGCTCTGAGATGTATCAGAGTCAAGATGGTAACAAAATCACCAATAATACATGAAAATGTATTATGTATTAGGGCACTTATATGGAGACTAGGTATGAAAGTTCACTTAATTTCTAAAAATAAGGAATATTTAGAAGCATTGCTAATACAAGGCAACAAAGTAACTTCATTAAACATTTAAAAAATGTATAAAAAATTGCTTCATTTTTAAACAAGCTATTATAACAAAGGCTACTGTTAAGAAGGAATGCCTGCTGCTTCTCTAGAGACATTTCTGAGTACAGGGAGCTGTAACAACCCTCAGGAAGGTGGCTGTCAGACAGGTTGAGTTACACCGACAACCATGTCACATTAAGTTAGGTTTGATATTTTCCAAGTATGCGATCAGTCGCTGAAGGCTTTGAAGTGGCAAGCATGATGCAATTGAGCCTGAAATTCTCATGGCTTTCCTGAGCAGGAGGGGAGGTTTCTTTTTAAAGATGTGGGCACAAATTCTAGCTCATCTCCTCTAACTACGCATCAAGCAGAATCAGGCTCAGGAGGGAGGGTGCAGTTAAGTTCACTCCTTTCAGGCAGATTTCTTAGTGCTCAGAAAACAGGAGCAGATGTGGAAATGCTGCTTCTCACTTCTCCTCCCATTTTGTTTGGTTACAGGTGACAAGCAGAGCATGAAAGAAGACTGCAAGGTATCTGAGCCATTAGCATGTAGAGCTGATAGGATTAGGTTGATCATGCTTACATACTTAAAGCTTTATTCAGACCTAACTACCTGATCATTGCATTCCCTGTTAGAACTCAAAAATCAGGAGTCACTGTGACATTAAATTAGCCTAGTAAACAGAAATAAAGAATTAATCTTTTCCTTGTACTTTTCACAAATTTGGTGGCATGTTTCCACAGATAAATCGTAGGAGTACTCGCCCTAAGAGGAAATGGGCTGACATTTTAAAAAACATTGTTGTCTGTTGTTTTCTGTAGACCACTGAAGGTCTCTAGGACTGACATCATCAGCAATTTGTGGTCAGCTTGATAAAATGTCACTGGGCAGTTGACATTTCCCCAAGGCAAGAGAGGCCAGTCACCATAGTGAATGTGGAGTCCACCATATTATCTCAATTCCTTACAAGTCTCGGTACTGGTCACACAGTCCCACATGCAAGTTGCTTGATGGGGTGTTCATCTGACTATTCTCCTGCTACCCCTCAGCTGCCTTACCTTATTTCAAGCCCATTTCTGATCTACAGCATTTTCCTGCCAGAGCTCCCTTCACCAAAGCCCAGTTCCACCTTCTGCCACAAATTTCTACACACCAAATCACAAAGCTTTCTTCCACCCCACAGTGTTTTTTCCATTGTTGCAGCAGCTTGAATAGCTTCTCTGTGCTGAGGTGCCTTGCCTCATCCCCACTGTAGGAGATTTTGCCTCCCATGATTTTGAGGCAATATATTATCTCCATTTCGCCTTGACAGTCAACCTCAGACTAATTTGTAGACCTCATACTGGTTACAATGTTATCCCCAGGACTCTTTCCAACTGAACCCTTTCTGTCATGAAGTTCTAAGCTGCATGCTATCATCTCTAACTTAGACCCAGGAAGTGGACACAACTAAAGCACAAGGTTTCCTTCATGTGCATTGTACACAGTATTCCTAAATTTTATGTTTATTTTATTTACAGGAGTATGAGGATGTTGGTGAATTTGTACTAGGCAACCTTTGAAAGTCTCTTCCAACTCAACACATTCTACAATTCCTTCCTGGTTTTGTTCCCTAAAGCTTCAGAGACACTCATCCTTCAGTCATTGTATCTGTAGTAGATGACTTCTACTTAGATACAGCATTTTACATTTATCCATCTGCATTTCCATTCAATATTTTTCTAGAATTGTTATAAACTTTTTCAACAATTCATATTAAATGGAAAAAAATAAGGGAAAAAGGAAGGACAGAACGTGTTTAGTACTGATAAATATTTTCTTATGACAAATTACCAGGAGTAGGGCAATTAATATTTAATACAGATGATTAATTTTTTAAAGTTTTCTTGTCAAAATGGTGATTTCCTGTAAAATGTATTTAATGTCACTTCAGAGGTATTTTCAAAATTATGGTAATTCTATGCTTTTGTGACATTAGCAACAGACAATGTTAGGTTGTTATAGTGACAGAAATGATGTGATGACTTCATGGATACAAGTGACATTACAGTGACAGTTTGGGAAGAGTAGCTTCATCTTGGCTTTGAAGAACAAAGACAGACTAAGATTTGTAAATTTTAAACTTCTCAGTATAAATTGCCAACTAGGCTAATTTCTCTCTGACTAAACCTACAACTGAAAGAAGATAAATATTTCAACAGTACTTCCTCAGGCCCATTTACTGTAATATTCATAAGGAAAATAAGATTTATACAAAAACATTAAGTTTATAATATGAGATAAACACTACAGCTCAGTAAAAGTGATATATGGGAAGGTGTTCCAGTAGGTGGAAAGGAGAATAAATGACTTCTATGCAGATTAGCATGTTTTTGTTTTCTGGTTACGTATGAAATCATCAATCAAAAATTTCCTCTTTGTTTTTGAATCAGATCTCTTGAATAAATGCTAAAATTAACTTTTAGATGAATAATTATTCAGTAAAATTATGCTAAGACAAAAGATGTCCTTTTCTAGAACATCATTTTTTATGCTCTTTGTCCAAAGAAAGAAGGGGAAGGAGAAAGATTTGTACATTTTTCAATTGCGGTATTGAAAATTTGCAAAGGACATTAGCACATGAATTAATGCTGCTGAGCAACATTTCAGTCAATGTGAAGACTGGTGTCAGCCCACAGTAAAAGTAATGAAGAAATGCTAAACTCTATAGTTCCAGCTACCATTAATGTCAAACAGAAAGATGGACAAATGAAACAGGAAGAACAACAGAAGTATTGACAGAAGTGGACAGCACTTGGAGGAGGTCCTCAGGATGAGATGAAGAAAGGCCAAATGTTCTGTACTGAGATGTTACTAGTGGTCAAGCAGAAGTCCAAACATCATGTTAGAATTAATCCAATGGAAGACCATTCCAAGGAAATAGAATTGCCGGAAACACCAAGTCAAGAGTTGCTTGCAGAGATTTGAGGGGGACACACAAGCGATGAAGGGGCGAAGTGAAGCAGATGGAAGTTGCAAGAGCAGAAACTGAAATTAGGCACTATAAATTTTTTTCTCGGTGAAGCTGTTCAAGTGTGGAGACAGTCTTTTCAGAGGAATCTACATGCAAACTCTCTGGACATAGTTCTGAACAGCCTGATCTAACACTGAAGCAGGAAGTCATAAAAATAATAGAAATCATAGAATTACAGAGTTGGAAGGGTCATTCGAAGACCATCTAGTCCAACCCCTCTGCAGTATCTTTAAGTAGTGTTTTTAGAAAGGTTGGTGCTGACATGACAAGTGACATATGGGCCCTCTGATGATATGTGTGTAGTTTTCTCATTTGGACTGTGGATTTGTGAATCTCTAAAAAGAGCAAGAGATCACCCAAACTGTTTGCTCTAATAAATGATCACAGCCTGATTTCTTCTGGAAGATAAAGATACTTGGCTGCAGGTGGGTATAGTAAGGTGGGAATCAGCACATGCACCACACCAAAAATAGATGGCAAAATCAAAAGATTTTTGAGAGATGTTTGAGATACTTATTATTTAAATATCTCATGTACAGCATTTTGTTTCACAGCCTGTGATGATTTTTTGATCCATGCATTCTTGGGCTGTATCTGTATAACACTTTAATCAGTTGTATTTCATACTCCTGAAAGCTCCATCAGGCTAAAAATACTATAGCACATAGGACCAGAATCTCACCTCAACCCAATGAGATGCCTTCAGATCTGTGCAGGTGAATACAGAAAACTCCTCTGCCTTGCAGTTTTATTCAGCTGGAGATCTGCCTTTTACTCTCTTAGGGGATATGGCCAATTTTTGGCTACAGCTGTAACCCAAGCATATATATGCTGCATTTGTTGAAGGCACCTCCCTGGTCCTGCCACAGCCACCAGCCTGGGATGGACACTCGAGAAAAGATGGATGAAGATAAGATCACACCCACAACTTATGGGACAGGCTTTCTCCTCAGAACTGATCCTGAAGTGCCACAGCCACTCAAATCTAAGGTAGCCACAGACTGGTGGAAAGAGGGAAAGGTGGGATGAAAGTACAACCACGCGCAGCAGTGAGTTATTATCACATGCTGTGGTGAACATGTGGTGGCTTTTTCCCTGCCTACTCTCTGTGGGCCTACAACCTTATTCTGTTAATTTCAGTGGGAAGTGTGATAAGTAGGTGAATATGTCCTCTGATTTGGTATTTCAAACAAAAAAGTTTATATATATCTGATAACTGGTGATAACATTCCTTAATTTTATGTCTTTTGGATGATTTCCCATGTACCCACACATTCACACACCAAAAAATGACAAAAGGTTTTTTGTCTGCTGTACTTTGTAGATATCATGGCATGTTAAATAGGGGGTGGAGGGGTTGTGTTTTTTTTTTTGCAGAATATTGGGAGCTACTAAAACTTCTAAGAAATACTGTCTTGAAGCTGAAATTTCTTGTGTAGCTGGGAAAAATATTGCACTGGCAATAGCAGAGGTGGCTACCAACAGAACACAACAGCAAGTCTGGGCATCAGACCTTATTTACAATTTCATGTTTCAGTTATCATTCTCCTTTGGTCTTTGCATCCTTTGTGGTTCTTCCAGGGGTGAACTCCTAAATATTTTTGTGATGATGTCACCTGCCCTGTTGAGTCAACTTGGCAATGTTGTCAAACTTGGATGCAGATGCTTAGGAAACCATGGAAGTAAAGAGCACTGAGAATATATTTCAGCCATTCTTTGTGCTGCTGAAATATGTTTATCTCTTGCAAACCTGTTTGTCTGTGAAGATTCCTGCCACCTATGAAATTCACAGAGTTGCAGAGGTTCATAGTGATGCCACTAGAGTTCAGATTTCAATAAGGAACAGGACAAAAATTAATACATTTGAGTACCCAGATTTCTGAAGCATGTGGATTTAGTTCTCACAAATTGCTAGTTATTCTTTTCTTTAATCTTTCTTTAAAACAAGTTCCCACCATTTTGCTCAGATACTACAATTTCCCTTCTTTCGCTGGTTTATAAAAAAAATCAAACTGTATATTGTTCAGAAATTATCCAGGCAGTTATTGAACTGTAGGTTTGGGAATTCTGAGCAGTGTACACTTCAGTTTTGTACCGTCTCACTACACTTATTCAAGAAAGAATTTAAATTTTCAGTTTCTGCTCTGAGTTGATTAAATTTTTATAATAATGATAAAGGACCAGAGATAAGGCTAGAACAAATATTCCCAGTGAAAATGCAGGATTAAAAAGATCAGCACAGAATTTACATTTATGAGGAAACAAAGACACTGTCAGAAAACAGACTTAATAGGAAGATATTGGCTCACTTGAAAATACAATCTCAAATCTCCCCATTTTCAGCTGCTGAAATTTGTTTCCTGGTACATTTTTAGCTTTCAAATTCAAATTAACCCTAAACAATAATGATATCTGTTGTGCCACATAAACTCTGTCTGCTTTTTTTCTAGACATGCCAAACAATTTCAGACCCTCCTCCCAGGACAGTCCAATATCTGAAACAAGAAATATTCTGGCAGGGAAATTTGCTGAGCAGCTGTTAATTTCATCTGCTTTCCAGATGCACGATTTCCTAATTTTCTGAGAGTCTAACAGGCAAGGTCATCACTATGTTCGGACGAATTATTTCAGTCTAAAATCTGTTTCAGTCTAAAATCTGTCTCATTCAAACAGCTTGAATAACCAGTACAAATATTCTTAGCAAAGAATCTCATTTCTTCCTTTTTTCAGTCTCCAAGATGCTTTTCTTCTGCTTAGTGCACTTTGAATCACTACCCATTATGTCCTCTTGATTACTAGGTAGATGTAAGCACTTTTCATTTTCTTAGAAGCTGTCAATTGTGTTAATTTCATCACTTTTTGAGAGCATCTCTGAATTCTCCTGCTGCCCTTGCTCTCTTCTTCTTTGGCTCTAGTTCATGTTGTTACAGAAGAACAAGATGGTGGGAGATGGTGCAGCAAATGGGAGAACCCAAACAATTTGTGCCTTATGGAGCAAGGCTATTTATGCCTTCCCACTGATGAATATCACACAGCCAAAACTGTAATGTGTGTCAGATTTGTAGTATTCACCTCTGTGTGAGAGCACATCAGCACACTGGAGAAGTGTTCATCTGTAACATTTGCAGGTTCAAGGTAGCTCTTATCCTGGGGGCCATAGGTCCCATCTCTATCAGAACCTATATTCTCCTAAATCTCCTTTTGAGATGTCAGTGTGCATGCACAAGTGCACTTTCTTGTTCAGATCTCCACCAATTGAAGACCAACAAAGATACAACTACTCTGATCTTCCTTTGCTGCAGGAAACAGCGTGGATGTTAGCACAGTGACAGTCAGGAGAAGGGTCAGTGCCTCTGGTACCATATGCACCATGCAGAGGATCCTGCTGACCTCAAGGGGTGAAGCTAAATCAAATATGTCTGGAGTTTGCTCCTTTCATTTTGGCTGTGGTAGAGTGGGTTTAGGAGGAAGTTTTTCAAAGTCTGCTCCACTTTCATTGTTTTTGCATTTCCCCAACCCCTTTCTGAACTCTGAGCTGTGAACTGAAACTCCCAGAGCTCAATGTCTGTCTTTGCCACAAAGATTTTGTTCTGCAGGAAACAGCTCTTTTCTATAAAACGAATAAACACACGAACTACTCAGGCTTAACAATGCTCATATATCAAAAGGGACAGTGTGAAGAGGGCATGAGGGACTTGTTTTCTGAATGGGTTTCCTCATCCTGAATAAAAGCTGGCATCTTCTAATAGACTAATTTTTTTTTTCTAGAGAATGGCCTGGCTAAACTGACAGGCTTCTGAGTACAGCCTCCTAAATAAACAGCCTTGTCTTCTCCTTGCAGAAACATTGTAATGATTGTAAATACAGCAGATGGGAAAATAATTTGAAGGAAGGGAATCTGGTGGGCTCCAGGAAGGAGGAGGAGCTGGCACACACACTTTGATTCACAGTAAGATTCCCTTTGTAATAAAATTAAGTAGGGTGAGTATTTGTGCTGACTTCTTCCTCTTTAAGAATTTCTTCCAGAAAATATTCTGTTGTCAACATGGTCTATGGACAGAAATTTATGTAATTTTCATCTTATATATAAGGTCAAATTAAAAACAGTTCCGATAGGAGTGTTCAGGAATACCTACTTGACTCAACAAAAGTGCTGTTTTCAGACTGAAACAGCTCAGAGGTAGGCGATAATCCTTAGCTTCTCCAGTAAGAGTAATAAGTTTCCTGGTTACCATTCTGGATCAGCCCACAGTTTCTCCTCTGTATTTCCAGGACAGAAGATCTCTCCAACTCCAAACAGTAGAATAAAAAGTGATAGTTCTTATAGCAGTAGTGTAGTCTGAGTGATTTAGAAAGCCACAAGTGCACTAGCCACCAGCCCTAGAACAGATGACATGTCAGGACTCGAGGAGATCTGCACACAGCTCTGAAATTGGCTGCCAGCAGTAGGATGTAGTTTGTCCATAGAGGCTATAGCCATCTTCACTCTTTCTTGGCATGGCTATTTTGGCTATCTTTACAATCCATATTGCAGTCTTGGACTTCATACTTGCAATGGAATCCAATGCCTTAGGGAGAGGCACTTTCTCCACCCTACAACTGTTTGAAAACCTTAAGACTGAGTGGAAAATCTTTTGGAAATAATGTTTTCCACAGGCCTAGTACTGAGCAGTAGTAACAAGATCATCAATTTATTTCAAGTAAACCTTGGAATAGTTATGAGAAGCAGGTAATGGTTTTCTCCAGTACGTTAAGCAGGTAACAAAAAGATTTGCACTCCATTAACAGAGTAATTCACAATAACTTTCTGTGGAAGAACATGCAATTTATAACTTTCCTGTTTAGCAAACCAAAACTTCAGAAAATGTTCTTCAAACTTCAGTTCTCTCTCTTAAGTTCTCATTTCTCTAATCTCTTTCTATCTGAGTGAGGTAAATATTGGTCTGAAAAGTAGTGTTCAAGTAGCTAAATTGACAGAGGAGCAAAATTAAAAATTTGCTTCTTCCTGTAACTCTTCTGCACTTTGTGATAGGGCTATCCATCAACAGTGAGCTATCTCACAATTGATCACAGGTCTGGCACAATGTAATTATTGAACCAGAAGTATTGTATTATATAGCATGAAATGAAATAGCAGCTTTGCCATCCACATTATGAACCAGTTGACTATTGATGGAGTGTTGCAATTAGAAAATATGCAAGTAACAAGGTGAGGTGTTCCACAGACTGCTAATGTGTAGAATAAAACTACTGATAGTGTGAGGCAGGGAAATTAAAAACAGTAAAAGCATAACAGAAAATAACGGTGATATTTTTAATAAACTGAAAAAGGAGAGGATGGAAGTGTCCTCAAAAGTAGGTCAAATTTAAAAGGATTATGTGCAGTGCATGAAAGGGGCTTCTTTTGATCTTTTGTCTATGGACTTGTTTTATTTCTAATATGATTTCTGATGCCTGAGAATTGTTGCATAAATTGGCATATTGGCTGAACTGTCACAATCACGTCACCCAGCACCGCCCTCCTCAACTCTCATGTCAAGCTGTGTGAGTGACAAATGTCTAGATTCCAGCATGGCTGCAAGATTGCCCAGTGACAATGAGCCAGAAGCACTGGAGGCACAAGCAGTGGTTCAAAACAAAACTTTTTTTTTGCAAGTTACTCAGAAAAAGAAAGATGAAGCACTAAAGTCACCTCAGGTCAGTACTGAAGCACATCTTCCCCTCCTCCTCCTCCTCTTATTTTCTTGGATTATGCATCTTCAAATATCTGGGAAAAAAAAGAAGTGTATACATTTATTTCAAATGCAGTCTTTTCTTCTTTTTATTAAGCCTGAATTAATTTTTTTTTGTAGTCCTGAACTAGTTATGAACATCCTGAGTCACTGATGCAAAACAAATCACTAGCACATGGAGGAATGTGTCCCACTGATATTTTATTTTAATGTTATCTGCAAATTTACACAATGCCTGACTGATGCAGGCATTTACACTACCAGTGAAGCCCAGGTTTGTTGGAATGCTGCTGCATTCACTCTGATAGCTTTTAAAATCCAGTTTATTTGCCTCATATGCAGCTACTTGCCTCCTTAGCACTTTGGACTACTCAGCAGCCCTAGTTCTTGCTGTATTCTGGATAATATGTTTAAAGGATTGTGTAGCTTTTCTCAACAGCCAAATTATGAATAAGAGATTTGTAAAGCCAAGCACCCATCTAAAGCAAGCACAGTGCCTAGCAAGTCCCTTCTGCTAGCTGCTACTGATCACTTTCAGGTGATCTGTCACAGCAGTGGCAGCAGCTTGTGCAGCACCTTGTTAGATGGGTGAGGTAGACTTTTGCACTAGAAAACCTCCCATATATAATCATGCCACTGGAGGGTCTGCTTATCTGTCATTTTTACCCTCTGGGAACAAAGACTGCCATAAAAAGCCCAACATTTAGACCATTTACTAATGCAGGTGCTGTAAAACATGAATTAAATGCTACAGGTTGCAGCATGTAATGTTATTTGAACACCACAGGCAAAAATTTTGGCATGCTCTGTTATTGATACCCGATGACTTCTTTCACTTGGTCTTCACCAGCAATTATTCTAACCACATTGTCTGAGCCGCACAAGGCAAATGCAAGTACAATGAGAACAAGAAATTGCCCATTGTATGAGAAGATCCAGTTTGAGACCATGTGAGGAACCTGAATGTGCAGAATTCCATAGGACCTGATGAGATTCAGACGTAAGTCTTGAGGGAACTGATAGATATAATTGGTAAGCCCTTTTCCATCATATTTGAGATGCTGTGTCAGTGCAGTGAAGTTCCCATTGACTGGAAAAGGACAAAGGTAACCCATATTTTTAGAAAGGGAAAACAGAAAGAACCAGGGAACTACAGGTCAGATAGTCTCACCTATGCCTGGCAAGATCATGGAGCATTTCCTCCTGGACACTACCCTAAGACACATAGAAAATAAAGAAGTGATTGCTGACAGCCAAGGTGGCTATCGTTGGATCAGGGAAGAGCAACTGATAGAATCTACATAGGCTGCAAAGCATTTGACATTCTTCCACATTATATCTTTGTCTCAAAATTGAAGAGACATGGGTTTGTTGGATGGACCACTTAGTGGTAAGGAACTAGCAGTCAAATTCCTGATGTTCAAGTGGAAAGCAGTAACAAGTGGCATATCTCAGGTGTCAGTACTGGATGCAGTGATATTTGACATCTTTGTGGTGGCATGTACAATGGGATTGAGTGCATCCTCAGCAAGCTTGCCAACAAAACCAGGTAGTGTGATCCAGTTGACACAATGGAGGGAAGGGATGCCATCCAGCAGTATTTGAACAGCTACGAGAAGTGGACAGGACTCCCTGTGTCATGCAGGAGCAGTGCTCTTGAAGCAACACTTTCAAACCCTGAGCTGAATGGCCACTCTATCTCTTCTATGGCCTCCTGGGAACAGCCCTCCCCATCTACAGGGATGTGCCTGAGTAACACAGTAGGTTTAGCTGAATCTAGGAAATAAATGGGGTTTGAAAAAGCAAAGGCAGCATCTCATGTCTGTACTGCACAGCTGATGTCTTTTTGTAAGACAAAACTTAAGGGGAAGACAGCGTGGAACCTGATGGCACAGAGAAATAGGAAAGTGGGAAAAGAATTGAACACTCTTGCTGCTCCTATTCATGGCACCGTGGGAAATGTTGGTGGAGGACAGTATCTTATCACTCTTCATGTTTGCCCAATATTTTTTAAAAATTGTTGAACATAAAATTCCCCATGTGTCTAGATGAGTTCTTCAAGTCCTGACCAGTCTTCTTCCTCATGGCTAGTCCAGACAGTCAGGGCTGCTAATTAGGCTTATTCTTCCATGTGTCTTTCTTAGTGGGCACAGAGAGCAGATTATTCCCTGACAATTTTCACATATTAGAGGGCTATTCTGTCTTCCTTCAGTCCCTCTTTTCTTGTCTAAGTTACCTCAGTTCTTCCACCTGTTCCTTGTGGGTGATGCTTTAGTATGTTTCAGTTGTCTTGCTGAAGTTGAGTGAGAAAAAAGAGAACTTAATCTTTAATTCTCCAGGGAAGGAAAAAGGGAGGATACATCACCACCAGTTTGTTCTCTCTGGGAAGTCAGGGGGCATCAGGCAGTGATCTGATCCAATATTGTTAATTTCCCAAGCTCAGTTTTAACAGAGGGACAAGACAGTGTCAAGTGCATGGATAAATGTTAGAATTGAACAGAGAGTAAATATAGGGAAATCAAACTGGCAAGTACTCCATATTTTTTTTATTAAATGCAGGCAGAAAAGTGCAAAATGTAAGACAAAGAGGAAGAAAAAAGAAAAAAAAAAAGAAAAGGAAGAGGAAAAGGGAAAAGAAAAGGGAAAAGAAAAATTAACAGAAAGGCTTTTGCAACTTTTTCTGACACCAAGGAGGACAGCCAGGGGAGGTAGGGTGAGACAGGACAGTGAAGGGCTGTGGGGTGACCTCAGCCCTGGGCAAGAGGCTGTGGCCACACAGACAGGAGTGGCAGTGGGATCTCCATGCCAGCTGTTTTCCCCCTGGGCCTGAGCTGTGGAGTTTGTCCATCCCACTTGTCCCACTGCTTTGGGACAAGACTGAAGAGCAGCAGCCCTTTTTGCCCAGGCAGCCAAGAGCTCAGCTATCTTTCAGCTCTAGAACACCTGATGACATGGTGGCCACATCACAGCAGGCAGAATGCTGGTGGTGGCCGAGTTCCAAGGGTTGGTGACAGGAGTGCCCAGAGCAGGCAGAGAAAGAGCCCAGAGTGGAGGCGAGCAGGTGGGAGGGCGAGGGCTGAGGGGAGAGGCAGGAGGAGAGCAGGGAGGGGAGGGCCTGGGCAGGGGACAGGGAGAATGTGTGGCCTGACAGGTGGTGGCTGCTCTTTATCTTCCAGAGATGGAGGCTCAGCTGGAAACAGGAGCATCCTGTGGCACAGCAAGAGAGATGCCCTATGTGCTGCAGACCCAGTTAAGACATCAAGAGTTTGACTGGGCCCTGGGCAGGGTTTGCCCGTGGAGAGCCAGCGTGGCTACTCCATTTTGTTGTTGGCTTTGCTTTTTGCAGCCACTGGCTGAGGCAGAGAAGGGACCACACTCTGGTGCACAGCTGTCCTCAGCAAGAGAGACTTGCTTCCTGCTGCAAGGACATTGACCCAAGTTAAGGCATTAGGAATCTGAGAGGGCTCAGGGCAGGGGGTGTCCATGGTGAGCCAGGGTGGCTGCTCCCTCTGTTTTTACCTTGCCTTTTGCAGCCCCAGGACTAGGCAGGGACAGGAGCAGACGCCGCCACACTGCCATCACCCCTCTCCCCAGACACTCAGCCAGACATTTCTGCAGCTTCCCACAAAGCCATTGGCCCTAGGACAAGAAGGACACACACAGCCCCACCTGCACCGCACCATGGTCCCAGAGGCAGCTGCAGACTCTCCACAGCCATGGACAAGGGCAGCCCTGTGCCACCTGCCCTCTCTCTCTGCAACTGACCTTGTATTAAACTTTTCTGACTCAGGACTGGTTCTTCTGTTTTGTCTGGTCTTTTGGGTTTTACCTATGCCTTTCCCTTCTTGCCCCTCTTACATTGAACATCTAGAACTTGACAGATGTCTAAAGGTACATGTTTACCTTTTTCTATGGACATGGAGAAAAAGTACCTTACTCTCCCTTATGGGAATGAGGCTGCTCTCAGATCATGTGGCTATGATGTCGTCAAACCATTGAAGCCAGCCAAGCACAAAGCTGTATGAAAACACCTGGAGTTGGAGTCAAGAGGAATATTTTCAGATACGGACTAGATGATGTCTGGTAGTCCCTTCCAACCCTGACCACTCTTTGATTCTCCGGTGCATTAGTATTTTTTTAACTTTTATTATTTCTAATTTTGTTTCTAAATATACTGGCTTGAACCCTGTAATTGAGTTGTGGGATTAATATTATTTATGAACATCCCTGGTTATATTCCTGCTGCAGTAAGGGAGACTACACGGCATGCATGAAGGATCTGAAATGGCCACCTCGTGCATCAGCTGTGAGGTGGGCAGCTACACCTCAGACTGTGCCCTACCCTTCCCTTTTCCCACTCCTACATCTCCATGGCACTCAGAGAGCCATGAGTTATGACATCAGTCCATTAGATGTAACCTTAAGAAAGCAGTTTGCAATGACCCTGGGGATGCTTCCAGTGCTCTGTTGTACCTACCGTGATCTTCACCTGCCCTCCCTCTTACTAAATGTTTGGTCTTGTTTTCTCTCTTTTTTATTCTCCACTTGTGTGGTTTCCCCCTTGTCCTACCATTCTGGAAATGTTATTCATCATAGGCCTTTCTTTTAAGCAGGTGTCCAAAATCTCTCCTTCTCCGACTGAGGAAGTGAGTTCTACACATACATCCTAATTTCAGTGACATTTACATGGTCAAAATCTTGCTCTTAGGCTTTACTGTCAGAATCCCAGGTTGGTAAATCAAGTAATTAAAATTTAAGAGATTGCAGATTAGTATTTAAAGATATGACATTTAAATTCAAATTACCACAAAATGACAGCAATTTTGGTGTGAAAAAAAAAACAAGCTATAAAAATTGTTGTATTAAACTGTAATTTTCTCTAAATTTGATGTTGGAACTGTATTTTCAGTGGTTTATGATGATACTTAATTTCACTATTCACTATGTTCTAAACAGTTTTGTATAACCTCAGAGGCTGAATAACTGCTACACACAGAGTAATTGCTTACATACTGCTCTATCCACTTTTGGAGAAGTGTTCAGATTTCTGAAGCAACACAGAATTCAGAAGTGGTTTGGATTTATCTATTTATTTTGCCCCAAAACATGTAATGCTTTTGCAGTCATTACTCCCAGGAGGTACAATGTAAAACACTGATCATTGCCTTAGTTATTAAATAAAGTTTGTCATCTCAGAATATAGCAACTGTGAAATCCAAGATATGCCCCTCTCTAAGCTAACACCATATGCACTGGGCAATCCTGAGTAGCTTTCCTAATTCTTTCTCTCTCATGGCTTAAAAGGGAAAGAAAAGTAATTTCTCAAATCACAGAAAAATATTTGTTATATAAATTTGGTCAGTATTAGACAGCTAAAAGCTTGTCACGTATTTCAGGGTATTAATTTTGCATGTCAAGGTTTTGGTAGTGGGAGCTGCAGTAGTGGCTTCTGTGAGAAGCTGCTAGAAGCTTCCATTATGTTCCATAGAGCCAATGCCACTCGAACTCCAAGGTGGATCCACCACTGGCCAAGACCAAGACCAAGCCCATCAGCAATGATGGTAGCGTTTCTGGGGTGACATAGTTAAGAAAGGAAAAAATTTTCTGCATGCTTCGGCAACTGCAGCTAGAGAAAGGAGTGAGAATATGTGAAAGAAACAACCCTGCGTACACCAAGGTCAGTGAAGAAGGGGGAGAAGGTGCTCCAGCCATGGGAGCAGCAGCCTCTGCAGCCTAGCTAGGATGGAGACAACGGTAAGACAGGCTCTCTACTTGCAGCCCATTGAGGTCTATGGCAGAGCAAAGACTCACCTCTAGCCTGTGAAGGACCCCTGGCTGAAGCAGATGGATTCAGGATGCAGGAGGCTGTCACCCCATGGAAAGCCAGCACTGGAGCAGGCTCCTGGCAGGGCCAGTGGAGAGAGAAGCCCCTGCTGGATCATGTTTGCTGGCAAGATCCATGGACAAAAGAACCCATGCTGGAGCTGGCTGTTCCTGAAGGACTGCACCCATTGAAAAGGACCCATCCTGTAGTGGTTCCTAAAGAGCTACACTCCCTGGGAAAGATACATGCTGGAGAAGTTCATCCACAACGGTTGTCTGTGGGAGGGACTCCACACTGAGCAGTGGAAGTTCAAGGAATGCTCCGAGAAGGAAGAAGCAGCAGAGATGTGATAAACTGACCACAATCACCATTCCCCACTCCACTCGTGGGGAGAAGGCAAGATCAGGAGCAAAGCAGAGCCTGGGAAGAAGGGCAGAGTGGGGGAAACACATTTTAAGATGGCAAGGCTTTGGTAGAGGTATTTTAAGAATTAATTTTATATCTAATTGTCCTATTCTGATTGGCAATAAATTGAAATAATTTCTCCAGGATGAGTTTGTTTTGGACATGACATTGATTAGGAAGTGTATTCTCTTTGTCCTTATCTCCACCCCCACCAGCCTCTTGTCATTTTCTCCCTTTGTCCAACTGAGGAGAGGAGACAGAGCAGCCATGGTCAACCCACCACATTCAAGAAGAAACTCAAATATGCTACCCAGCTGATTCATCTCCCTTTCTCCACCCCAAGCATGTGCTGCTTGGTTTCAGTCCTCTGAGGTGCCTCACCTCTCTGATTTACTACCCAGCATCAGCAACTCTGCGTTGCTGCAGTGTTAAGTATCCATGTTTTCCTCCAGATACAGCTCTGTTTTCTATAAGGAAACACAGTCTTGAGACCAGTTGTGGATTGTAGTAGTCAAATCTATTTCCTCTCTAGAAGTACACTTATTTCAGTAATAAAAAACATAACATTTTCCTTGCAGAAGAGAATTAATCCTGTAGTGGTATAAATATATCTACTTGCACAAGAATACACATAAGCCACTCCAAATATATTCAGATCTAATATTCTCATAGCCCTAAATTTCAAATGGAGCCAACAGAAGATAGTTTCAGAAAGAGTAGAAGTGAAGTGTTTGGGATTTAAAAATATGAGATAATAGAATGTTTCCTTGATTTTTATTATTTTAAAGGAACACATTGCTTATGAAAGTATCAACAGCCTTCTGCACTAACCATTTCTGTTTGTCTAATTAAAATATACTACATTGTGTCAGGCACAGAAGCCACTTCTGGCTGCCTTATGAACACAACCCCAGTGCTGCCCAGGCAGGACTAAGATCAGGAGCACTAGAATTCAAGCTTGGTACACCTCCATCTGCACTTAGCCTCTGTGGCACCAACCCTGAGACTCCCAGCACCAGCTCCTGTATTTGAAGGAACAAACCAGGTTGAACAATTGACTTCTGGGGGTCATCAGAGACTCATCCGACAGCACATCCAATGAGTAAATACATCCCCCTGCTACATCAAACCAGATGCCATATTCCATATGGCATCATTAACAGCCTGGTGCAACCAACAGGTAGTTGGTAGTGCTGATGTGTAACCTTATCTTGTGTGAGCACTTAAGGCAAAGGGAACACCACTATTTTCTGCACTTCCATCCAGTTCAAGCCCTGGAACAAGAGTAAACACAATTGCAGTTAATTTAGCCTCTAACTTCTAGATAATTCTTGGACTCTTTCCAATTGTGCAGGTGGGGAAAGAAAAAAAAACCCAAAACCTTAAGGGGAAATTAAGTTTAATGAATCGATCATATCACAGCTCTGCGTTCTGTCTAACCTACACATCTCTACTGTGTGGGCTTATCATCAGCACCAGGCCCTCACAACATATGTTGATCTATTCTGATCCTTTTTTACTGTTAGAACAGCAAAAAAAGCACAAGGTTCAGCTTGATTCTTCTCAACGTGTATGAGAGGAGGACAGCAAACTAATACAATGTGGTACTGAAGACAAGAGAACATAACATTTAGTTCTGATACACCGAAAAGCAATTTCACACATAAGCTCATTTATGTAGGCACACTGACATACTGAGCACCATTCTATTTGTTTTCAGTTTAACATCAGTATTTGACTCTAAACATAAAGCCCCTAGGACTCTTTCAGCATTAAGAAAAGAACTATCTCTACTTTACAAACATCAAAACACTAAAGTTGACACTTGAGCTGAAAGGTTCACTGCAAGTGACCTTCTCTCTGAATTCGAAGACGCTCCTTCTCCACTTGCAAGCGCTCCTTCTCAATCTGCAGCTTCTCCGACTCAAACTTGAGGAACTGCAGCCTCTCTAGCTGCAAACGTTCTTTTTCAAGTTTTAACTTTTCAGTTTCTAGATCCAGAGGCTGCACGATGGGTTTTTCTGTCGGGGTGAGGTCATTTTCCAAGGCAGGCTTTTCGGCGTGCAGAGTCTCTAGCCTGAGTTTCTCCCACTCAATCTGAAGTCGCTCCTTCTCAATCTGAAGTCTCTCCCGCTCCAAGTCAACGTGTCGCAACCTTTCCTTTTCGATTTGGAGGCGCTCCTTCTCCACTTGCAACCTTTCGGCTTCAATATCTAGCCGCTGCTTCTCCAGCTCCACCTTCTGCTTCTCCAGATTGATAAGCAAGTGAGAATCTTCATAGGCCAGCCTAGCTTGAACAGACCCCAGATTTCCAAACTCTTCAATGTGGGGGAAGTCCGGGAGGTCGTTTTCCTTTCTTGAATCTGGCAAAACTGATGACAAAATTTCTTCCTCCTCCTCAATAGGAAACTGCAGAGAGAAATATGATAGACATAGAATCACATTCCAGTCTTTATGCCACAATAAAGTTGTAACACAATTTAGCTGAAAAAAAAATACTGTCTTTTTCACCTTAAAAGCTAATTAATCATAGCCTCTTAATTCGTATGGTGCAAAATTACTATGTCCATCAAAAGACTCCTTTCTACCATTACACAGCTAGAGAAACACATTTTATCTGTGAATTAATATCTGCTAATGAAAAATGAAAAATCAGCTTGTCAGTGGACATGCTGAAATATAGCACAATAGCACAGAGCATTCAGAACCACTGATAGAAAACAAGCTCTAAAGAAGCATCTATCTGCTGTTCCTACTTTTCACAAAGCTGAGTGACATTTAAGTAAGCCACTAGGCATTTGTTGTGACTAATTATTTATCACAGCAGCTGAATCTGTGGGCTAAGCATTATGTAAGGTAACCCAGTCTTCAGTAGCTTGAGGATTCCAATGTCTAAAAACTATTTTTTTTTCACATGCTCCTAACCCTTCACACTATATCAAATGGGTTAATAAACACTTGCTTAACCAATTTAGCATTATCACATTTGCTGTAAAGCTACTTATGACACAGATGACTGACTGGGTGGTTACCACCATTGCTCTTGGCACACTCTAACAACTCATGCAAGATTCATGTACAACTCACATACCCTTATGTGCTACAAACTCATAGTACACAAGGATTAACTGTCCCCCACTAAATACACTGCAAAATAAAGGTAAATAACATCTTAAGACAGTGAGCCACAACCCGTCCTTGAGCACTACAAGACACTGTTCTTCAGCAGTTGTCAGACAGTGGTATCGTACTACTTAACAGATTACACTGATCTTTTCCAGCACACATGTGATCTGAGCCAAGACAGGAGTTGCTTCCTCTGCTTTCCTCCTCCTCCTCTCAAAAAACCAAAACAAACCTGTTTGAGTAGTCCTTGAAGTCAAAACTCTTCTTCTTCTAGAATGCACAACAAAACTACCCAAGCATTCAACTTCACTCCAGCTGGCTGACGGCTGCCGACTGCAGGGCACACACAGTACTACCACGAGTAACAACCCATCCATAGGATCTCAGGCTACTCATCAAATTTACACAAGAATTATGACAAAGAGGAATGGCTAACTGACTTATTGAGGTAGTATTTTAATCTTCTGTAGGTTCATTTTAAGAAATGAAAATGGTATTTTATTTCATACATTCTGTTTCTTTCTGTACCTGCAAGTACATTTGTTAGAGGTTTTTCTCTGCTCTTTTCACCCATTCAGAAGCATAAGTATGAAAATAACCAGTTTCCTTCAGTGGTGTGCTTTGATTCCACTGACTGAAGTAATTCTTCTCTATGCCACATAAAAATGAAAATATATGTGCAAATACATATTCAAAGCTGAGGAATATAAATTCAATAATCAACATCCAAGACCTTATGCACAATTGCAAGCTGCTAGATCAAAATACCACCTCCCTAAAACATATTTGTTTCTACAGATTTTTCGATTCACACATTCAGAAAAACCAGAAACAGATACTATAAAGAAATGCAGCAAAAAGCCTCAAGCTAAAATGAAATTAAGGCCATATTGCACATAACAAATGTATTTCAGTCACTCACTTCAAAATTCTGTGGATCCTCCTCTTCTACTTTGATTTCTGCTAAAGATCCACTGGGTTCTCTGAAGTCAGTGATATTCTGCCATTCAAAACTAGATTCAATTGCAAACCCCATTTTCTCATCCATGTCTTCATTGAGAGAGTCATCTAAATTGGATGAAGGAAGGTGAAAGCCAGCACCTACTACTTTGACGTTTGCATTCAGACGTTTTCTCTTCATGAGTGCTCTCCAGTCAAGGTACCGCCTTTTCACTTCTGTCCCTGTTCTTTGCTCTCCTTCACCTACAGCATTTACACACTCTGCTATTTCCTCCCAAGCTTTCCTTTTCATCTCATTAATTGTTGTATTAAGTTGCTTTGAAAAGAGTACTTCTCTCCTTTTTCTGATTTCCTTAAGGAGAGTCTGTGTTTCCTGAACACTAAAATTGCTTTTTCTTTTTCTTTTCAATTGTTTCATTTTTTCCAGCTTTAACCTAGTAATTTCACCACAGGAGACTACAGACATGACACTAGTTAGCGATTAATACAGTTAACATTTAAAAGGCAATGAAAGCAGAGTTCTTGTGAAGTGAATTTTCTCTTCACTTTGTAGTACTTTTCTATTTGTCAGGCTTCCTAAGAGAAAAAGAGCAAACAACATGAATCTCCAAGGTATAGACTGTATGTATATTTTCATTTAACAAACTTGACTACTAAGTCATCATTTAAGGAAAGTGTATTTCGAAGAAAACCAGTGTGTTAAACTCTGAATATAAACCACTAG
Organism: Turnix velox; assembly: GCA_013400935.1. Taxonomy (NCBI): domain Eukaryota; kingdom Metazoa; phylum Chordata; class Aves; order Charadriiformes; family Turnicidae; genus Turnix; species Turnix velox. Next base: position 131,088 of record VZTY01006836.1, on the reverse strand, counting down.
AGATAACTTCTCTAATCTCACTGAATTATAAATCAGTTAAAACATCCATGTCATGAAACGTTCAGTTGATATTTCCATTACAAAATTATAGGCATTTTCCTTCAACTCTTAAAAGTTTTGGAGTTGGGATTTGCTTAAGGCTGAAATGTGATACACACTTCTAAGTTGGAATGCAAAATTACTTCCAAAATAAATTGAAAGTATTGTACCATTACTTCAAAACATGAAATTTTAGAGGACTGAAATTTAAATTGAAGACAACACTTCCAGTGACTCCATCACATATTAAAATAGTAGATTAATTTGAAAATTCGATGTTTTAGAAGGTGTTCTCACTTAACCACTAAAACAAACTGGAACAATTCTACTCAGAAAATAGCTACTAGTTCAAACAAGTATCATACATTAGAGATGTTTTAACAGGATAAAGATTTAGGAGTAAGTCACTATGTGCCCATGGTAAAATCCTCCTCTACCATGCAAGATGTGATGGCAGGTTGAAAGTGTGGCCAGTCTTTCAACCTCAGCTACAGCTGGTCCTATGCCTGATGCTGAAAAGAAACCTACACCCCACAATACACATGCCAAATTGCACCCAACTCTATGCAGAATATCCAAAGTTTGAGTGGAAGAAACAGAGGACTATTAATGCTATATTAATAGCCTATATTAATACGACTATAGATCGTATTGACAAAAAAAATACTAAAAAAAAAACCAAACACACCCAATAACCAGATCTGAAAGCAGAGATCGAGAATGAAAAGTAACTTCATCACAGACTGCTTGGTAGTGTCTGAATTTATGACTAATTTAAAATAAATAGTCATAAATGAACTTTCTTTCGTACCATATTACCTACTATAGTGGTTAAGTTTAAGAGGCTTGAAAACGAAGTAGGCCGGTGATTCACTGTACAAAACTTAAGTTTCAAGCTGTTATGTTTATTCACTATTAATCTGGTACAGACTTTTCATCCACCTGAAGTGAATGGCTTGCAGATTATGTATCAGATTGTTGCTGACTAATGAACTTATTTCTTGGGTATCTTCCTGACAACTATAAAGGATTTTTACATTACTAAGTATCGTTTCTCCTTTTACTCTCCTAAACTTGTTTTTTGTTACACAAAAGCTCTCACTGTATCTGACAGAATTACATAATTCTATTTGATATTTAGTATCTCCTTCAACCTTCACTGTCACCACAAAAAGATGTAAATACATCTAATGCTTTAAGGCACAGTCTGGCAGTAAGAATATTTGACACTAGTTATGCTTTTCAAGCACAAATTAGAGCATTAATACTTTTATATTATTAAGGAAACTGAATTTCTTGAACTATGTATGAAATTCTAAGTTTAACTAGTGTAAGTTGTGGAGGTTTTTTACAACTTTCAAAAAGTCACCAAGTGGGTAAATTCCTCAGTAAAGTTACCTGCACATAGAGAAACCTCACTATTAATAAGCCAATTATTGCGGACTGATGAATATATTGGGGGTTGTTCAGCCTGGAGAAGAGAAGGCTCAAGGCAGACCTCATAGTAGCTTATCAATACTTGAGGGGGGCCTACAGAAAGGCAGGGGTAGGAGTTTTTAATAAGATATGTGATGGGAGGACTAAAAATTATGGATGAAAATTGGAAGGGGGTAGATTCAGGCTAGATATAAGAAAGAAATTCTTTACAGTAAGGGTGGTGAAACACTGGAACAGGATGCCCAGAGAGGTTGTGGACCCCCCCCTCTCTGGAGGTGTTTAAGGGCAGACTGGACAAGGCACTGAGCAGCCTGATCTAGTGGAAGGTGTCCCTGCCTACAGCAGGGGGGTTCGAACTCGATTTTTGAGGTCCCTTCCAACCTGAACTATTCTACGATTCTATGATTCTATAAATTAAGGTATGACTTCTGATTACCAGGCAATGACCAACACTTATATCTTTATGCTGGCTTTACAAACACACACATTTGCACTTACCTGCTTTCAGGGTGGAGAGTGTGTTTGAATGATTCTGAGATATCCATTTTGAGCTGATCTTCTAGGTGAAAAGAATTACATAAAAGAATTACAGTATTTCTATCTTGTTGCTACCAGAATATTGACACTCTGTTCATGAAGTCACACGTATTTTCACTGAAATCGTTACAATTTCATGCATATGACTTTAAGCATCTACTTCAGTGATCATTCAAGTACTTTGCCAACAACAGAAAAATGCATCAAACTTTCCCAGTAAGAGTAGCTGCATTAAACTCATGACAACTAACTTCTACTGGGCAAGGGCATCTTTCTTTCTTACTTTTTCCTTTTTGAAAGCCCTAGATAATTCATTTATCTAAATGAACATTAATGAATTATCTTAACAGTATAGAGGTTCACAGAGTTAGATCAACTCTACTGTGGGACTGTTTACCTTTCTGATACATTAACTAAAAAGCACTGTTATCTAACTAAAGCTATGATCTGGGGTGATACTCCGTTTTCTCACATTTCCAGATGGTCTTCCGAATATTACTCTTTAATGCAAAAAAAACAAAACAAAACTGACTGTTACACACTCAAAGTATGGAAGAGGCAGGAATGTTAATAAGCTAGGATCTGTACACATTCTAGATAGAAAAAAAAACCCTTACCCTATCACCCTTTCAAAATGTATAATTTTAAAAATAAAAGAAGACATACAACATGTTTAAGTTTTCGTTTCATATAAAATCTAAACCATAAGCTGCTCCATTTCAGAAAAAAAAAAACAACAAAAAAACAAAAAAACCCCACAAACCCAGAAACAACTGTAGAGAGACATTGCAGTTTTGGGGAAATCAGAACCATAGCTACTCTGTATTTTTGTATCTTTAGCAGTGAATTCCACAGCAAATAATATATGCTGAGAATGTGCTGAGAGGGTATCAACTAGGAAGACAACCAGTTCACTCAGGAAAAAAAAAAATATGTGGAGACAAGAACAGAGGTGAAAAAAAATCCTTCAGCCAGTTCAAGTCACTTGCAGCACAACTATGAAGAAAGGATATCTGCAAGAAAAAATAAAATCCTCCTCAACTATATGATCGAAAATACTTGTAGCAGATGACCAAAGGTGTCAGTTACTTGACAGGGGACAGCTACAGTGTGATTGAGAAATACCTGGGAAATAACAGGGCATGCAAACAGTCAGGTATGATCAGCCATCATACCACAGGGTGCTTGCTAGCTATGAATGCTAAATGCCTACTTTTATAGCTTAGGTAGAAATGCAATGTGCTGGTTAGAAAAAACCAAAACAATAACACAGTAACAGAAAGATTTAAGGGTTCTCCATGAAAGATACCACTTGATGGAAACATGCAGGCGTATGGTCAAAAAGGTCCTCATCAGTGGATAAAAAAAAGCATGAACTATTCACCAGGATTGAAACAAGTATTGCAAAACTAAACTGGACACTCCATAAACCCACACACAACAAAATAACTCAGACATACTTAGCAACAGAGGCATCCACATGCCACCTACATCTTTGTGTTTCCTTTGCTCACATTATACTATGTGAACACCTGCTGGACAATAAAAGAAAAAATTCATGCATTCATCAGGACTGAAGGACTGGAAAATCTTCCCTCCCTTTTTAAGTATGGTGCTTTGAGTGTTTCCTTTTTTTTAAAAGGAAAAACCAACAACCTGACAAACTACTTTCAGAGTTTATGAGTGAAGAAAAAGCCGTTTAAATCAGGAAGAACCGCTATTTATTTTTTAATAATAAAATTTAAGAGTGAGGATCTCTGCATGATAGCAAAGCCTTGGGCTGTCTGGAAAACTTAGTACATGATTCATAAGGGACTGAACAAACTGCCTTTGTACCAGGAAAGGCCTCAGCACAGGCGGCCCCGAAGTCACCACAGGAGGGACCACCCTCCCTGCAAAGAGCCTACGGTCTCAGCGTCTGACAAAGACAGGCGCTAACGGGGACCAACGCCACCTGAGTAGATAATTAACGTAAGCAGAGAAGAGATGCCGGGGACGGACAGCGTCTGTGAGTTCGGGCCATACCCCTTCCTCTACCACAGCAGCAGACAGGGCCGGAGAACACCTCCCCCCTCCCGAGAAAGGCACGTTCAGGAGCAGAGGGGAGAAGCGGCACCCAGGCCCATCTGAAGGGGCCGACTCTCTGCCCCGGCAGCCTCGCGGGGCGGCTGAGGAAGGAAACAAAGGCGGGGTATTGCACGGCGGGCTGCCCCAGCCGGAGCACCCCCAAGCCCAGTACATCACACCGGGTCCCGGGTACGGGTGGGCATGACCACCCGCGGCGCAGGTCAGGACCTACCCCCAGGAAAACGACTCCTGAGGCTCAGCACCTCTCCCAGGAGGAGGCGGGCCTCCCCACGGCCCTCAGGACCTACAGTGCCTCCCAGAACCCACCGCACTCCACCCAGGGACGAGCCGCCTGCACACCGCAGCGGGGGGGGGGGCAGATGTCCCTGCCCCGTCACCGGACAGGCCCGCTCCCTGCCCCGCCGGATTCCCCGGGGAGCTGCAGCAACTCCTCACCTGCGTCCGACTCGCCCCTGAGGGTCGCCGGCCCTTTAAAATCTGCCGCCCTCCCATTGGGCGAGGTGAATGCCTGTCAGCTCATTCCGCAAACCTATTGGCGGATCCTGTCCACCGCTCGCTCCCTCCGCCCCGCCCCTCACAGCCCTGACGCGCCAGGCGGGCGCAATGCCCCCGTTTACTCCGGGAGCGCGGCAAATCCTCTCCCCGCGGGGCCGCAGCCCCCGGGCAGCATTGGCTGTCGTCGCTGCTTGTCTTCCTGGTGCCTGAGGGCGATTGGCTGAGAAGCTGCCAAGTCTCGCCTCTTCCCTCAGTGAGCTTCCGGCGGCGGGGGTCCCGCCAGCTCATGGAGGAGCCAGATGGGGCGGTCTGGGTGCTGCGGCCGTTGTCCCGCTCGCTTTGTGTGAGGGGGTGGGCGCGTCACCGCGGTGATCGCTAAGCGAGGGATAAACTTAGCTTGCTGCCGCTCCTTCTGCCGGCAAGCTGGGTAGGTACAGGCAGGGCCTGAGGGAGCGGATTCGTCCCGTGGGCCTTTCCGCGGCCGTGCAGGGGTTAACAGCAGCCTGAGCCCGTGTGGCCAACGGGCTTACGGGTGTAGGGCTAACATACAGCAGTTTGCGCTGCTTCCTACACTCCGTGGTTTAAGCGTATTGTGATTAAAACAGCAAATAACCTTTGTTATAACTGTCATATATAATTACCCGAAGAAAAACTATGTTTATGTCACCCTCTGTGTCGTTTATGTAAGTCAATACACGCCATAAATACTTCTTGGGTGCTTCCATGTTACCTCCTCAGCTGCACACAGAGCACCTCGCACTTGATCTTTGTATTACAACCCGTTGCCTCAGTAACAGTTTTTCCTGGAAGCTTAAGGCACTGCTTGCAGGGGCACAGTTCGAATTTTTTTTTTTTCTTAAGGATTGCTACCTGTATTCTGCCAAACCTGATGCATATGAATATTATTTTTATTAAAATCGCTTGTTCAGTCCTTTCAAATACAAGTTTCAGTTGTTCTGCCTGGAGAAAGCTCCCAGTACCTGAAGGGGCAACAGGAAAACTGGAGAGGGACTGTTTGTCAGATTGTGTAGCAATAGGATGAGTGGCTATGGTTTTAAACTAGAGTAGGGCAAGTTTAGATTAAATGTGAGAAAGGAATTCTTCACCTTGAGCGTGGTGAGACCCTGGAACAGGTTGTCTAGAGAGGTGGTGGAGGCCCTATCCCTGGAGGCATTCAAGTACAGGTTTGATGAGACTATGGTTGCCCCTCAGTACAGGATGTCCCTTCTCAATGCAGGGGGGTTGGACTAGATTAACTTTGAAGGTCCCTTCCAACTCAAGGTCACTCTAGCAGTGACCTTCCTGAAAATCCTAATAGAAACTAAAAGTGGAAGAGCTACAAATGTTATCAGTGTATTTATAGGTGTACCAAATGTCATAAACATATTGAATGGAAAAGCATAGGGTGGCACGACTCTGCTGCCTTCCTGGCAGTATCTTTTGAAGGGAACTAGAGATCTTTAAGGTCCTTCTAACTCAAACCATTCTATGAAATTTATTATTAAGGCAAATGTATGAACTAGGCTTCAACTTAGATTAATGGAGCATTTTGACAATGCTCAGAAATAAGCAAATGTGCCCTAATGGTCTTGCAGGTGTGTTCAAACTCTATTCAGTTGCAGAAAGGTGGAAAAATGACAGAAGAGGAAAAACACAGTCTAAACCACTCACCAGTCTGCAAAAAATAATTAGTGCTAATTGTACCACATTGAATATCCTTTTATTATGAAGCAGAAAAATGCTAAATATTATTAGTGTCCATTAGAATAATTTGAATTAGGAAGCATATGATTTCCCAGGGTAGCTGACACATAATTCTAAGTAGCTCTCTTTTCCCCCTATTGTTAGTCTGATACTACGAAGAGACTATTGATCACAAGCAAAAAGTCTTGGTATACACAAGCTTCTTCCAACAAAAATCCTTGGACTTTCTTTTGTTCATGTGGACTGTCTTGAATTTTTGTGTAATTTATGTGTCTTTTATTCATTAAATCCAGATTCTGCTTCCTTGCCTTTGATGACAATAGGAGAAGCCCTACCACTTTAGGTTAAGAATGGTGCAGGTCTATGTTGAATTCCCTGGATTAGTGTAATGTACTTAGTTTTCTTCTGATTGTGTGTAGCTTTGGCACAACTGCAGCTCTCAAACTTGGACTGAGAATCCCTTTATTGTTCAATTTAAGTTTTTGACACAGTGAACACTGATGGAATGTTTTGTATGTCTCCAGTTGGGTTTTGCTGCCTGTGGGCAAATGGCCTTGGATTGTTGGAATGTTACTTTTTATTGTTGTAAGTCTATAGTCTAAATACTGAAGGTCTCAGAATGCTAAGTTCTGGAAGAATATGAGACAGCAAAAGACTCCTTCACTTTGCATTAATGCCATTTTGCACCCTTCACAGAGAAATTTTAGAGGAGCTTATGTGTTCTTCTATTTAAAGCCACTTCTGAAGTAGAATGGAAGCTCATTTCAGTCAAAATAGGTAGCTAATCATTTGAAATACTTAAGCTGTTAAAAATACTGCTTAAGCTGTTAAAAAGACTGTCAGTCTGGGCTGGACTGATCCAATAAAAAAATGCACCATTTTAAATTAGTAGATTGCAACAATGAACATAGAACTTTTCAACAGGCTAAATCAAAATTAGCATGGGAACAGCAAGTTAACATACAAAGGATATTCAAATGCAAGCAAAATCTAAGGACAATTAAACCTCTCATTGCTGTTTTAATACATGCTAACCACATTACTGGTTATAATCTAACATTCAAAATGTTCTCCTGTTGAAAAAAGAAGTAATTATTTAGCCTCAGAAACATTTTAGATTCACTGTATTTTGAAACTCATTGAAAAAAATCAATGTAAGACCCAAGAAGGATTCAGTTGCTCAGTGCTTTTATTTCATGAAAGAATGAACATCTCGGCAAACTCATAGTATCATACTTTTCACTTATCAGCAGAGCCCAGGCAGAAGCAAAATGTTACTGATCTCTATTGGATATTAGAAGGGAAAAAAAGTAAATTGAGCAAATTGTTCATCTGTAAATACTGTCAAATACATCCCTGATTTCAGCATGTTTTAATTAAAAATGATCTTATGCTGCCTCCTGTTGGTCTCCTATGAACTTAATAATTTAAAATTAGACTCCATGAACTGGCTACAAACTGCAGACAGTATGTTCTATAGCCTACACCATATCTACTACCTGCTACCAGTCAGAGGAAGTATATGTGCTTTCTTTATGGAGTGACACCAGAAATAAATCCCACGCAGAAAATCTATTTCATTTTGTGAATATAATGAATTTTTAAACAGCAGGAAACCTACTACAGAATATGTAATACAGAAAATTAATTAGTAAATAAATAATAATCATCAGGTCTGTGCAAATGCAATTAATATGAACACCTGAATAACTGACATTTATTTTAACAATAAACTAGTATGATAACATCACCAAAGTGCCATAATGTTTTAATAGCATTCTTTAAAAATTAAAACTACCCAATATAATCATTACTGGATATTAGAAGCCCACACACAATATATATTATCTTCATGTGTATTATATTGGTCATGCTAGTAATGTTTTATGTGACACAGAATACTATTAGAAATGTTTTGGTTACATCATTTAAGTGCAAATAGTAGATTATAACTTTACATGCAATTTGTGTTTTAAACATATTACTATATTTCAGTGAGAACATATGTGATCATTGATCTAGTCATTGGCTAGTTTCAGAGGAAGGTACTTAAAGTATTGTGAGCTTTTAAAACTCAGCAAAAATGTAGAAAAACTTGCTTTGGACTGATTTTGAGTTGGGTTTTTGTTTGTTTTTTTAAATTGCATAACAGCTGCATAGACTGAAAAATCTGATCCAGACCTACCACAGTTACTCATACAAGTAATCCATACTTTTCCAAGTTGACTTCACTGAGATTTCTTACACAGGATTCTTAATCACAGGATTTGGAACACAGCCCCCTAATTCTATCATAAAGCCTTGCTTTTCACCATGAGTTTCTAACACAGCTTCATCTGCTCTCAATTCTCCTTTCAGATTTAACTCTCTGTATGCAGAACTGTAGCAAATAACCTGTTTTTCCTGTGAGAGTTGTAACACAGGCTTACTGAAGAAAATCTGTGCTATTTCACAGTAACTTTACTATAAGCAGTGGTATAAAGTAACTGACTCTACTACAGTATTTCCCGGTTAAAGAGTAAGAGTTCAACTCCATTTGAAACTCATGAATGATTTGTCAGACTGGGAACTGACATTAGTTCCTGTGCAAATATAGCATAGAACATTAAAGAGAATTTCCAGAGTCAGCATTGTTCAGTTTTCACTATAGATACTAATAATGCATAATGGTATATATATGTCATTGCTCTGTCTGATGTCATGTGCCAGAGGCTAATGTATACAACAAGTGAATGGATGGAAGACTGCAAAAAAAAAAATTGCTGGAAAGAAAAACTTGGATGCAAGAGCGTCACCTGAATTCCTGACTTGCTCACTTGCTGTTTATGTGACCTGGCAATTTGGTCATAATAGTGGCAATTAAAAAGCCTCGCAGTTCTCTAATCTCTTTCAATTTGCATAGCTATTCATACCCTTCTACTATATATAAATATATATTACTTTTCTCATTGCTTAAATTGCATACTCCTATTACTTGGGCATAAAAACTACACAAAAACACAAGGAGAACGGAGCTTTGTATTTCTGATGAAGTGACAAATTGCAATATTTAATGATTAATGAAGTCTCTACTGTACTGCGAATAGCCTTAATGCTAAAATTATTGTTCTCCTATATTTCTATTTATTTTTCTTCTACACTTTTAGGAAGCAGGAATAGAATTATCCATCTGCCCTAAAACTATTCAATACATTTGCTTTGCACTAACAAAAAGATGTAAAAAAATGCTTGCACTTCAGTATGGTGATCATAAGGGTCACCTGCTAAGTGGAGTTACAATATGATTCAGACTCAAAACAAGAGCAAATTAAATGTGGAAGTCACATGAAGTACTATATAACAAGCAATTTACTTGTGCAGAACTCACACACACCTGCATAGAAATCCTCTCTATCAAATGTTCTCCAAAGGTGCATAATTTTCATATACATATTTATGACAATATTTATGATGTTATCTGTATTTCTAAAGGTATCTGATAGCAAATTACAGAGTCAATCACAGAACCGGAGCTTTTCATTGTTTACCATTTGTAACAGAAGTACGTTGCTAGGCAATTAGGGCTTGAGCCTTCTGCCACAATCACATGCAGTAGTGACGTAGTAATGAACTTCCCACAAGTCATTGCAAGCCATACAAAAGATGTTTTAGACACCACACTAAATTTTGTTCATTTTCAAACTGCTTGGAAAAGATGTGCTTAGGTGCTTAAAGGCATTTCTGTCTAGCATAAGACAACCTTACTGCTTAGGCAATACTTATTTGGAACATAAAGACTCCAGTATCTTACTCAAAGATCCACAAAGAAAGAAAATTCTCAGGCTGTGGAAGATTAGAAATGAATTTGAGCAACCCAGCTAATCTCAATATCCTTATGTCAGACACTTCATATGCATGAGATCAAATTTACTTCACAATATACGCCTTGTTTAATATTAATACTAAATGTTCATTACAATTCTAACATTATAATAGATGACTACTGAGAGTTTATCAAGCAATAAATTGTGCAGTGTTTACCTTGTAATATTTTAACACTTAAAATTATCATGAAGTACAAGATGAAAGTGTTCAATTTAAATCACTACAGGAGTTAAAAACGGCATTATTTTATTTCAGAAATACTATACACTTTGACTTTAAATATGGGGATTTATTTTTGTAACTTTGTATTTGGTATAAGACAAGATACAAACTTTTCCCATACTTAACTGAAGCAGCAACTAACATGTATTTTACAGCTTGCTGCTGTGAGCAGCCTAGTGGCTGCTTAGTAAATAGAGCTGGAGACTTCAGAGATGGAAGACTTTTAGAAAACATCCTGAAGTGTTTTTTCTTTAGTTAATAGCAAGTCTGAAGCAAAGGTACCACATGAATCATCCACCCTGCAGAATCTTCCTCACCCTGCGCTGTCCTCACAGTTCATTTCGCCACAGGTCATGGGATGAAAACAGAGAAATATGGCTACTACTAAGGCACAAGGATGGAGAAAAATGGGTAAAACTGAAAAGCTGAAGTGAGATGGTAGGAATTATCGGTCTATTCAAGTTAGATACCTGGATTTAATGCAATGAAGGTCACTTTGGCTCTTGTCCTTGTTAAGGTTATTTTAAGAAGATAAAGCTAAGAATGAATTCCTATTATGGGTTTATGAATATAAAAGAACCCTAAATAAAACAACTCTAGCATAGATCTCTCTTCAACTTCAGTTACATAGGGAAAACAGTATCACAGTCAGCTTTCTCACTCAGCAATTTGTCAATTGGGACAACTATGAATACTACAGAAATAACTACAGAAATATTAAACAATTCCTCATGACAATGCTTTTTTGAAACGTCATTTTTTGAGGTATTCAGATGATTACACAGAAGATTTGCATATAAAATTTAATAATACTTTCTTCATAATGATGATCCTGAATGACAATTTAGTGGTCTCTTCCAAAAGCAGTTCTATGGGATATAATTTAAAGTGAAGATTTAAACAAAACATTACATATTTTTCCATGTGTAAATTAATACCTAAAAACATGTCCTAAAATTTGTGCATTTAAATATATTCTTTTAACTCAGGAATTTCAAAATTCTCCAGATCAAACTGTCAGTACAGATGACCAAGGATCCCTGTATTTATTAAACTGAATGACCTGACAGTAAAACTCAGTTAAGGCTCTTGGCATTGGTGAAACTTCTTCCCACTCAGACCTACTGCTGTGGTAGACTTGAACTTCATCTGTGATTTCTTCTGGAGCATAATCACCACCTAATATATATATTTTGTCTTCTGTCCCAACTGCCCCTGCATTAAAGCCAGCACATTCAAAAGATCCTTCCCCTTTCCAAACACAGGTTTCTGGGCAAAAACTATAGACTTTGTAGGTGGAGAGATCACATATGTACAATGTACAGTTCACTGGAACAGCTTTGATTAGAGTTGCATGGAAAAACTGACCAAATTCAGCAACAAGCTCAGACCACTGATCAGTCATAGCATTATACTTAAAGAAACAGTCAAGAGATGGATTAAAGGCATCAGTTATCTCCACCTCTGAGCCAAGGACATAAATTATATTCTGACATGCACTTGCTTCTGGATAGTAGATACCTCTTGGTAATTGGCTTACAGATTTCCAGTCTTTGGAGAGAGGGTTATAGGATTCCACATCCAAAAGACTTCGGGTTTCTTGAGATCCCCTGGTCTTTCCCCCTATTACAAACAGCTGATTTAGGGTTACAACAGAAGTATGCATTGTCCTTGGCTTTTTCATAGCTGACACTATGGAGAATTCATTGCTGACTGGACAGTAGCACCAGGTTTGGTCAGTGGCATCATGAAAAGGTTCGGCAATGTGAAGCCTGACAGTTCTGTAACAATTCCCTTTGCATCCTCCAGTTATAAATATTTTTTCTCCATAGCTAGATAAACTTGAACCAGGAAGATCAATCATGTGTGTATGTGGTAGCTCTTTCCATTTATCTGTTTTGATGTTGTAGCAGAATGTGTGTCTGTTTTCTCCATCTTCGTCAGTTTTATGAACAAATATATATTTTTCTGTTGTTGAAGGACGTGCATCTGGAAATAGTCCACTAAAGTTTTGCACGCTGTTAACCGCATCATTAATTATTACTGAGCAGTCAGCACTCTTAAGTAACTGTTCTTCAGAATGCAGAAAGTCCTGCAAAGTCTTTTCAGGTAACTGGTGTAGTCTCACCTTTTTAATCAAATTAGGCAGATATTTCTGTCGTGTTTCTATGTTATGCTTGGTCCACTCAAGAACAGCTTTCAACACCGATTCTTCCTCAGGAACATTTAGTTCATCAGCCTCAAGACATTTTTGTAATATCTCAAAATTCATCTCCAAAAAGTCACTCGATCTGAGTAGCAAGGAAAAGTGGTGCTGTACAAAATCTAGTGCATGATCAAACAAGCGGACAGAACCGTAACTTTCAGATAGAGAAAGCAACTGTAAGCAATTCACAAGATCAATACTTTTTATTAGAAAGTCACTGCAAGCTTTGGAAAGGAGAGAAACTTGAAGAAACGATGACAGCTGGAAGAGCATTTCCACATTATCATTTGTTATCTCTGTTTTTCCTGTGTAAGCATAATCAAGAAAAGCTCTCACTGCCTTGGGTGACAGATTACTAATAGTAACATTGCCATCGTCACGTTCTTTCATATTAACTTCAAACATGGCTCTGCAAATAAAATATAGAAGATACACATACAAATGAAAAATCCAGAAAACAGCAGAGAACACAGATGTGAGAGGAAGGAGACAATAAGGCATATAATCAGGTAGGCAGTCCACATAGACCTAAAATGTGGAATTTCTTGTAAGAATCAACAATGCATTTGCTTGATGCAATGAAAGAAAAAAGTGTTAAGTGATTCAGTGTGATGGCTATTAAAAATGGATTATCACAAAGCAATGAAGTCTACAGCTCTTGAAAGAAAATAGGAAATTTTTAGGGGAAGCGTCAGTTTCAACAGCTTGAGGAAGAAGTGATATATAATAAAAAAGATCCATGATTTAGGTCATGCACTGAGGACAAATACAGAAAATTAAGCAAATGGTGAGACACTGAAACAGGTTACCCAGAGAGGTTGTGGATGCTCCCCCTCTGAAGGTGTTTAAGGCCAGGCTGGATGAGGCATTGAGCAGTCTGATGTAGTGGGAGGTGTCCATGCCCACGGCAGAGAGGTTGGAACTAGATGATCTTTAAGGTCCCTTCCAACCCAAACCATTTATAATTCTATGATTATAAATTGCAGGCTGAGCAAGTGGTGGATAGATGATGGGTGCATTCTTCAGTAAAGTGAGGGGTGAAAGAGGAGAAAAAGTATAAGGAAACTTAATTTTTCCTTTAGAGCTGACAGATAGCTTTTTAGGCAAGAGTCAGAAGAAATGAGGCTTGACATGGGATTTCATGACACAATGAATTGTGCAGAAAGTGGATTGTGACAATACAAGGGCTATGGCTGAAATAGTGGAACAAATAACATCAATCAGCAGATTTGTCCAAATTTTATTAAAACTTTGACTAATTTATTAGTAAATGTGTAATAACATTTAACTATTTCACACAATATAATCTGACAAGTTAAAATAATTAAGGTTTTTCAAGCCAGTAAGTGTTTGCAACAGAATAGTGCTGCAACACCACTTGCCCTACCCTCCCAGAGCCTGAGCATCAGGCTGTGCCACCAGTGGCTTCTGAGTTTTACAAAAAATAATAGCAGAGAAAAATTTAGATAAATCATCAAATCCTAAATATATATTTTGGATTATTAATATATCTTAGATACTTCCTATTTTAAAAATATAGGTTTCAATTATGTAAATTCATGGTTCAATTATATAATTTGTATCTGTACCTTATGTGATTTTTGAAGTCACATACTTTTATAAAGAGGAAAAAACTAAAAATCACTTTGTATAGCATAATCTTTGGGAGGAGAACATCAGGTAACGCAGGAAATTGCCTGATCTCCTGAATGAGAACATAAAATTACAGTAAAACAGTTATGTACCAAAGACTTTTTTGCATGCTAAGTGATGATCCTTAGAATCCATTCCTCATTAATCCAAAAGCTATGATACAAATCTCTGAATTATAGAGCAAAATAGCAACTAAACAACACTAGAATAAATGTAGGCAATGTAATTTATTCTGAAAACTAACAAGCAGGAGCAAAACGTTGCTGAATCTTGAGCTTATGTAATGAAATCAGGCGAAGTCAAAACGCCAAGGAAGAAAAAAGGTGTTAAATTTTAAACTGTATCTAGTGGACCTGCATTCATGGAGGTAATAAATGGGCCTTGCATTCTAGGACAACTTATGGTGACTGCTATTATCAACTGATACATGCAAGGAGAGGTCTCTCTTGCCAAATTTTATCCTGAAGAGCCTGTAGGTAGTAAAAAAGCCACACATTTTACCATGTGCTTAACTTCTGTTCAAAATATTACTACAGGAAGCAATTTTAACCTAATTAATATTGCTTTCTACTAGAGAGCATCTCTGAGCTGTCAAGCAGTAAAAACATGAAATGCAAGTAGTTCTGTGTGTCAGAGAAAAAGCAATCTGCTGTTAGAGTGGAGAAATACCTTATTCCTGTTTCTTCAGTAGGCCTAAGAGCACATCTAGTCTGTGTCCTGTGTCATACATGGCAGACTCCCATGGACCACAGGATGCTCCAAGCCATTTGGAAACAAAACCTACCACCAAGGTATGGGTGACTGAGCCAAGCTCATTAAGTCACTTCCAGGAGCCTATTTTTTGGTTGTTAGGGTTTGTGTTTCAGCAAAGAGGGCATTTAGAAACACACTTTCAGTATGGGATTGCAAGTGTGAATGTTACTAATGAAAAGATTAGCTAAGTTAATGTGGATGTTCTGTCTCTCCCTTAAGAACATGTACATGACTTGAAGCACCAGGAGGAAGAGCATAGATAATTTTCTGATGAAAGGCTGAAATCTGTACTTTAGAAATCTAGGCTATCTGTTTAAATACCTCTGAAGACAAATTCTAATATAGGGAACATTCATCCGAGGCAAACAAAATCCAGCCCCATTCCAAAACAGTTTATCCACAATTGCTCAGTGCAAGATGTATTTGTAAACTATCTGATATGTTGCCCAGTACTAATATGCCAAAGTACATGGACTGCCCCATACAAAGTCAAACATCACCCTTTCATACCTACAAGTACAGATACAGGCAAGAGATATAATTAGATCTTAAAAGATCTTAAAAATTACTAAACTTGTGTTAATTCTACCTAAAAGCAGAACCATGCACTTACTAGTATTTCTAATTGCAGGCTGCTGCCCAAATACCAAATTGAGAGTCCTCACATCAGTTTGAAAATAGACAGATATATGTGGGGTATAGTTATGTATCTAGCCCTGTAGTTTTGTCTGGTTCAGTTTTTTTGCTATCTATACTGTGACATTGAATTCTTGACTTTGAAACTCTGCAGACATGCAAGTTGTGATTTCTTTTTTGTTAATTGTTGTAATTGTATTCCCTCCCTCCCTTATAGAGAACTTTCAATCCATTTACCAAAAACTCATGCCAAAATGGGGTTTACCTGAAAAAATCACTGCACGCTGCCAGTACACAACGATGACAAGGAATTATTTCATCTTTCACAAGGATTTTAAAGTCAAAAAATATATTTTGTTCTCTGAACTTCTGTAGTACTTTTAGAATTTGTTGTCCATGACCTTCATCCACTAAGGAATTGATTCTATTTTCAGGAACAGAAATTCCATTGCAAATAGGTCTGCTAATGTAATCCCGTTGATTTGCCATGGCTTCAAGGTATTCCTGAAACTGAAATGGAGAAAAAAAAGCCTTTGATTCTACAGTATTACTATTAAAAAAATAAAATTAATCAATATACCCTAAAAAATTCACGACATTGAATTTGGTTTGTAAGTCCTATGCAGAGTTCTAAATTTGTATTGGAAATAACTTTTAGAAGGAATTTAATGTGATGCTACTACTACTTTGCAAAATACATAATCACAGCAAACTTTGAAAAGTAAAATGTATAACATTTCAAAGAACAACTATAAAATTAGTACCCACCTGCATGATTTTTTTCAATCAAGTCCACAAGAAGCACATCAAAGAGTGTATTAAAAATTGTAATGGTTATTTAAGGGAATGTCTAGTCCTAGTCTTACCCTCAAAAAGCGACAAATTATTAAATTGAAGATGGAATAGAAAAACTTTGTTACACATTTTTTGATTCCAGAAGGCTCATTTGTGCACTAAACAAACTCAAAGCAGACAATTGTTCTTTCTACAGTTTAGAGTAGAAGTGAGATATAGACTACCAGACTTTCTGAGTGGGTTCCCAGAAAGCACTCCAGACTAAAATACAGCATACAAACAAACAGAGACAGCCTGGCCACATCACAGGCTTGCTGAACCTTACTAAATGGGGTCATTTTACTTTGGTAACAGTGCAACTTCCGGTGTTTAGTCAATTGGTACTGATTTTATCTTGTACTTCTAATCTTGCAATAAAGCTGTACGTTTGCTGACAGCTTCTGCTGAAACCTGTAAAACTTCCTTTTCAGTGTTAATTAACTGGCTTCAGAACTGATTTAAATTAAAGATGGTGCAATATTTCTTTAGGCACATTTTTTTCTGGTGAAAATTCCTATACTGAAGTACATTTGGATTCATTATTTTTTACATTAAAAATATTTTACTCCATGTTGACAACCTGAAGAAACATATTTTATTTATACCTATTTGAATAGCTGCTTATACTGCTATAAATACATTAATTGCCCTTACTGCAATTTAGAGTCAAGCTTGCCTATTTTGAATCTTAAGGAAACATCCCAAGGTTTTCCTATTCCAGGATTCTGCTTCCACAATTAAAATCACCAACAGATAATGCCCCACCTGAATCAATAAAGAAGGGGATAAAAAATTCCAAGCCAAACCAGAAAACCAGAGGAACATCTGGTTTAGTTGTTAATTTCATGAAAAGACTTGTCTAATAAAGTGATGGTTTCACAGCAAACTAAGCCACCAGGCAGTCTTCTTCATGAAGGATACTTTCTTTCACAGCAGACTAATCTATACTTTGTCTAGTCAGGTAGTTCCAACCACAAATAGACCTCCATGTCTCCTGGAATAGAAGAGATCCATTGATCTTGCTGCCAGCACTGGCACCCTTGGAGCAGGCATCTTCTCCTTTTCATGGCCAGACAATCTCACGTATTCACTCTTTCCATTCTAAGCCTGAGGAACTAAGAAAATACAGAAGAACAAGACCACCATTTATTCTGGTAATGTATGGCCTCATAAACTCCAGCTTCTATAAATCATAAAGGTTTTTGTATGTCAGAATTTTATAGAATATCCTTTTCTTAGGAAATTAAAAGCCTCTTCCTCAAAAGACTGAATCTTCAAAAGCAGACTTGTTTCAGCAAAATTATTTTCCACATTTGTCTGAAACTTAAAAAAAAAAAAGTAAATTTCAAGCTTTGTTTAGCATTATGTAAAGTAACAAATACAGAGAATGGAACCTTTTGTCAAAATTTTGGAATTGGTAGTAGATAGATGTGTTTCTCCTTTTACACAGCTTCTATAGCAAGCTCTAACCCACTACTTGCTTTCTGTAGGTAAAATTACCAATTTGAGTAATATTCATTTTTGTCTAATGAACTCAGAACCATCTAATGTCATAATGTCTGCAATTTCAGGCAAAGACATCATATAATCACTTATATAAAAGCAATTTGTTTCAGAAAGTTTTCTTTTACTGCCAATACTTCTAGAGGAATACTATCCCAGTACATTGGATCCAAGACTATAACCTTTCTTTTAATTATATAATCAATTTTTTAATGTTTTTAACAAAATTGTCATTTGACCAAATTTTTGTTTGTATAGTTACTCACAATTATCAAGAGTGTTGATATCCTCTCTGAGCTCTTATTGAATGAAAAATTGTCAAACTTTCCAAGGTCCATTTACAAAAATGAATTTTTGTTTTCCTTATAATTTATTGCACTTTTCATCCACTCCAGTTTGATATTGTATTTCATTCACTGATTCATTTGTTGTACAGCACTATGGTTAAGATCTCGTCAGTATTTCAGTTCTCCAATTTGCAGGTGATACAGTGCATCCTAATCTGTAATTCCAGATTTTAACTTTTTTATTAAAAGCAAATTTCAGCAGTGTAACTTGAATGTTTCTGTCCATCAAGGAAGATACTAATGAAGACTAATAAGATACTAATGGCTTAGCCTCATCCCCTCTGCTCCATTAAAAAATATTTTAAAAGCAAATTTTCACCTCCTTTTTATTTGATTGAATTATTTTTTATACTAATTTACCACTTTACTGTATTTGTTGATGATTTTAGAGCCCTCCAAAGTATCTTAACAATTCAGCTAAAACTTGATATGTTATTCAAAGCCAATTAGCTTTCATTCATTCTTCTACAAAGCCATGTGATCTTCCTAAATATGTGATAAATATTTTATTCCATAAATATTTGATTAAGTTACTGACAAAAGGCTAGAAAACACAGAGGGTACAGACATACATTATGCAGGTGCAGAGTTCAGAAAAGCTGAGGCAATGAGTCTCCCTTAGATTTGCTCCATTGATTCCCACTGGATTCTAATTACAAAGTCTGTGTTTCTGTGGTTTACCAAGAAACAAATTCCATTATATGGCATATTAGAGATGGGATTTCCTACTTTTGTTTCTCAGCATATGATTGTGTGCCATACAGCTTCTCATCATAGCAGGCAAAGGCGATATACTTGAGCCCTCGTCCACTACCTGACCAACCAGGCACTTCCTACACAACCAGCCTTCCAGCATCTTCTACAATGTGATGCATCAGATGCTGAGTTTGCTAAAAAGCTGCTCCATTATCCAAATCCAAACTCCCTTAAAGTTAATGCATTTCCAGTTTGAAGATCCCTTCAAACAAGTGGCCTGTTGGTCATTACAGTGAAGTTCAATACCGACTTCAAAGCTATTAAGGTCAGCTATGAGGGTGGTGAGACACTGGAACGGGTTGCCCAGAGAGGTGGTGGAGGCCCCATCCCTGGAGACATTTGAGGCCAGGCTTGATGAGGTTCTGAGCAACCTGGTCTAATTAAAGATGTTCACTGCAGGGTAGTTAAGACCAGAAGACCTTTAAAGGACAATTCTAAATCAATGCATTCTATGATTCTAATCCCACGTAATACATGCCTGAGGAGATACACACACCTCTCAAAGGTATCAGTACAGATCTCCAGTTTAGATGCAAGGCATTCTGCACACTTCGTAGTCAAGTGGCAATAAATGGCCACAAAGCAGCTAGCAGTTTAACAGAAGGGATGGTAAAGTAACTTTGGTCATTACAGTGGATGAACTAAGGGACCATCTGGGAGCTCTGAGAGTAAAAGCATTCTTATGGTCTGTCACAAAGCCCACTAATCCACAACTCATTAATTCAGTGGTTCACAAGACCCTTTGGTATTAACACTGTCCTGTTCCCCAGACAGTAACGGAAGGGGCAGCCTAAAACACAATGAGCTTGCTGACCCACTTGCCCTGTAGCCACTGAGAAGTCTGATAAGTCCACAGGCAAAACATGTATTAATAGGATCTAATCTATTGGTAAAAAGCTACCAGAAAATGTTTAACTAACCTAAATACTTGCATACCAAGCAAACTGCCAAAAGGAAGCAAAAGAAAGCCCAGTTGCCCTTTTGAGTATCAATTTCATACCCTGAGTATTTGTTGAATTCTACATACACAACTATAAACACATCATACTTATATCACAGACCAAAACGAACCAGGGCAGCCATTTTCAAAATATGTCAACAGGCATGCACTAAAATCGTAACTACAGCAATAAGCTTCCTAGAAATGGTGTTCATATCCATTCCATCAGATTTGAAACATCAGAGCAAAGAGAACAGCAGAGTAAACTTACTGAAGAGATGAAATTTTGTTTGTGCAGGGTGTACTGTAGTGCTCAGCACATCATCAATCAGAACAAATTCATACAGAGAATACATCCAGAAATACTGAAAGTCAAAATAGCCTTAAATGCTGCAACTGACAGATTAAATGGCTATATATGTTTAAATACACTACTGAAGCTGATAATGGTGTAAGATGTGCAATTAGTTCTCTGTGAATTACACAGGAAGATTTTTTAATCATGAGAGGGCAAGGGTTTATGTAGTAAGAACAAAGCATGAACACCCAGATTGGAACACAGGGTACAGACTGACACTGGAAAAGACTTATACCAAACTGGTTTTATCTCTTTATAGTAGTAATACATATGTGATGTTGTAATAGTGCAGAGGAAGTTGTTCTGTGAAAGTTTTGTGTGTAGGTAAGTTAGCACTTTGTCAGAAAAACTATATTTAAGCCATGCCTTCCTGACAATAGACATAACCCAACCTTTGTAATGGGACTGAAGTCAGAGACTGTTCCCAGGACAAGGGACACCAATCCTGCGTGAGGCATGTCCACGTTCAGGCAGGTACAAATAACACACAGTGAGTAGATGCTCTCTCTCCTACTAATCCAACTGACAAAAATAGTCTGAATTCAGCCTTTATTTAGTACTTTACTAACAATTCTAAAGCAATCTATCTGCTTTATCTCAAAGCACAACCTAGCTATGCTACTCTCTCACCGATTAAAAAGAATATTAATACTTCTCAGCAGAAATCTTGTTAGAAATAAATTGTTCTTCAGAGATCATTACTTTTGTGACTTAGCCTTCTTCTACCTTAGATAGTGTGCCTGACTAGATAGCAGGATTTTAAAGAAAGAGACAGTGGGTATTTTTTAGCATACTTTATTTATTGAGAAAGAATTAAGACCAATGAAGATAAAGATAAGTTTTAGATTTTGTTCTCATCCAAAATTTGACTGTAAGTTAATGTCATTTTTGAAAATGTCAAGGTCAGCCTTTTAAAATCTAATATTAGTAGTAGGATATTACTAAGTTTACTATATACCCATCAAGATTTGCTATTTTCACTCCTTATCTAATCCAAGTGAGAGAAAACTGTAACTTATTGACAATTTTGAAAACTATTTTAACAGTATTTAATTTAATATTCAGAAGGATGAATTTGAGTGGAACAGGTACCTAAAGTATTTGGTGACACTTCAAATTGCTGACTAAGAATACAAAAGTAGATTGAATTATAACTGGAATTTAATTATGAATACTAAACACAAAGTTGTGTACTTTTATATTGTATTACTGGTTTTACTGTCATTGATTGTTTTTAGATTGAAAATGGAGAGTAACAGAATTGCAGGTTCTTGTCTGCAAATTCCAGTGCTACTGAGCCTCACACCTATTTTAATAAATAACTGAACTTGAAAGAAAATTAATATTCAGTAAATATTTTTTAGAAAAAATATGCATGTGACATTCTGAGACATTTAACTCACAAAAGTGGCATTTATCAATAATGCATGCTGATTCATTTTTTTAGAAAAAGGAAGGGTGACATACAGACTTAAAAAGCTTTGGGTCCTTCAGAAGTGATTGAAAAAAAACAGCATGGAAAAAAAACCCCAGCATGGTACCAGTAGGAAGCAGTGAAATCTCACTGATTCCTGGAGGCATTTCAAAAGTGGAAGATTAACTCCCTGCAAGCAGCGATGTTTAATTTTGTATTCTCTCAGAAACACATGAATCCATTAAGATAAAGAAAATAAAAGAACTCAAACTGACTGGATTATAAAGCTTAATTTCTTGAATTTAGTAACAGATTGCTTAGGTTGGAAGGGACCTTTCAGATCAAGTCCAACCTTCAACTCAATTCTGGCAAGCCACACACCTGAACAGAGACTTGAATCCCTGACCCTCTGTTTAGGTCTGATGAGTCCCTTTGGAAATTCTCTCCTTGGCCTGTAGTATGAGAACTCTAGTTTTAATTTTCAGAAAAAATATTGAATTACCATGCTGTTCTTCTAATTGTGGAAAAACCCCGCAGATTCTGGAAATTGCCACTTTTACAGGGTTCTGGTACTGTGTCATTTCTGTATGTGATTAAAATAAGTGTTTGTTTCCCAAAATGAACATGCAATATCGAGCATACTTGTATAACAATTTAGCATGGTTTATATTAATTTTTTTACTTATAATAACAATGTGGTTTTATACCGAATTTGTATCACATAGTATACAGTGCATTTTGATGTGCAGTTTGCACTTAAACTCTTGGAGTTTTTTAAAAAAAAAGTAAAAATGTGCTACATGTTTACACCACTTTTAAGTAGAAACTATAGAGAAGTAAAACTTATTAATCAAACCCAAGGGATTGTTGGTCACTAGCAGATGAGATCCATATTCCAACAGTATTAGCACATCAGTAACTGAATACAAATAAGGCTACAATTTTCCCTTCAAAGTGTGCAGAATACAATGCTTGAAACACACGCTTCAGCTATAATTTGATTTTGGTGAATAGCAGTATCTGTGCTAAATTCTCCTCTGCTGTCATTTAACTTTCTGTCTTTGGATGATATGCAAGAGTTATATATAACATCCTTTACTAATTCACAAAGAGAAATGGGAATAATAGTTTAAAATAAGTGAACTGCACTACTGATTACACTTTCCTCCCAATGTTGCATGTTTAAAATATTATCCAAAGAGTAACCTATTCTTTGCGGTGAGGGTGGTGGGACACTGGAACAGGTTGCCCAGGAAGGTTGTGGATGCCCCTTCTCTGGAGGTGTTTTAAGGCCAGGCTGGACAAGGTGCTGAGCAACCTGATCTAGTGGGAGGGAGGTTGGAACTAGATGATCTTTAAGGTCCCTTCCAACTTAAACCATTCTATGACTCTATACTCAGTTATAACTGAGCCTTATTTTAGACAGGAAGACAGTAGTTCTGGCCTCTGTAGAAAAGGCACTTTCTCACACTGGTCCAACCTCGAGGTAAACCGTGACTTACAGATGACCTGTAACTGAATGCATACAGAAATCTCCCTTCTGCTGCTCACCTAGCACAACAAAGCGTACGAGATATAAATGGCTTTTTGTTTGGACAAGTGTTCTACAAGCCACAATTACACCGTGTGGACGCCGCCGCCGCTGGAACTGTGCTTTGGTCGGCAGCGAGCGAACAGTCCCGGGGTGCCGGCGAGGATCAGAGGCCCCGCTGTTGAACCTACGGGCCCCGACACCTCTGCCGGGGCAGGGATGGCTCTCCGGGAGCACAGCGGTACCGACAGCAACGATGGAGCCGGAGACATCGGGGGAATTTGCTGCCGTTAACCGAGAACGGTGCCAGCAGTCTCAGGGGACACTACCCCCCAGCGGCGTAAGCGCAACTCGTTTCGCACGAAGCCAGGGGCAGCCAAAAGTTAAAAGGAAATTATATTCTTTTTGCCAGGGCAGGGGAAGTTATCAGCTGCACCCAACCTCATCGGTGCACGGCCACTCCCTCTAATGGTGTCAGCACCTGCAGCGCAAGCCTGAAAGACACGGGGCGGCGCCACGACCTCCCCTCCGCTCCGCTCCGCCCCGCCCCGCCTGCCTCAGCACTGCGACTGCGCATGCTCTGTCTGCCTGCGCATGCGTCCTGCGGAAGGCTCCCTTCATTCTAAGGGAGAATTAATTCCGGCAGGACGGGTGTGATGCTGTAAAGGGGTTCCCTCTCTTCTCACGGCACGGAGAGAGTGCTGGGCTCGGATACCGAGTGTGGTGGTCTCCATCACTGCCGCCTTCTCGCAGCCGACCAGGAGCTCGTCCCCCCCTTTAGATCTCCCTCCGAACAGCGCGCACCCACCTGCCGCCAACACCAGCAGCTCGCCGACCCGTCTGTCCCGCCCGCAGCAGTAGCTGCGCCAGCAGATTGGCTGCTTCCGGTGTCATTCTACCGTTTTTTTTCGCTCTTATTGGCTCTCTTGGCCGTCAATCCAGGCCAAAGTCCGCCCACCCACCAGAGCGGGCACTTCTCCGGACGCACTGACGACAGAGCGGTGTCAGTAGAGCCGTAGGCGCCGCCTTTCTCCTGATAGGTCAGTACCTGGCGCATTCTCATGTCACTCATGAGGCACTCAGATTGGCCACCGTGCCCCGAGCGTGGATCTCTCTCTCTCGCCCTCTGACAGGGGTGCTGAGGCGGGTAGTTGAGTGCAGTGGGCTCCGCTGCCGGGTATTTCTCTCCCTCCCTGCGCGGCGGCCATGGGGAGCGTACGCTGGGCCTTCCCCTGCGCCGCTTGGCGCCCCCGCCGCGAGGAGTGGCTACTGGCGTCGCGGCTGGTGCAGCCCGAGGAGAAGGATCGCATCGGCCAGTTTGCCTTTGCCCGCGATGCCAAGGCCGCCTTGGTACATGATAATAGGGGCAGGGGGACAAAGGGGTACGGCAGGAAGCAACTTCCCCTCCCTCAGGCTGGCAGCGTCATCGGGAGGGCCACATTGTCCAGAGTGCTCCGTCTCGGCCCTCCCCCGAGCGTGGACCGTGCGTGGGTGTCACTGGCGGGGCCCGGCTAGCTGCCCCTCTGAGAAGCGTCCCCATGGGATAGGGCCGGTCCTAGGGTCACTCATGTTGCCAGAAGGCCACCGGTTTTCCCCGGGATTAACCTTTTCCCTGCCCGTGAGGAAGCAATTCAGTGCGGTTTCATTACTGCCTGAATTATCTCACTTCCCGTAGGAAAATACGGCCTACAAAGGCATTTCAGGGAGTTTATTGCCAGCTCTGACTAAGCCTTCATATAGGAGGAGAAGGGGCTGCCTGTGATCTGCTATTAGTAGTTGGTCTGGAAGATTTAGCAAGTTCTGTGTTGAGATGTCAAGAGACCAAATCAACATGCTTGAGGAGATTGCACATGAAAGCAGTAATGTGCAAGAGAATAAAGCTTTACATAAATTGGAGTTTAATCTCCCATAGTAGTGTGGAAGTAGTGCAGTGTTGTAATTTTTCCCTGAGAAATTCTTCATCGTTTCTAGCTATCCAGTATTTTTTTCTAGTGTCTAAGTAGTGAATTAATATACTGAAAGGAAAGCAATTGAGACATTTTTACTGTTTAGCGTGGTATAAAAAGTATTAATCTATGCAATAAAGTATCCTAAGTAAATAGGGCACTGAGACTTGAACTGCTTTTTATTTGGTGTTGCTTTTGTGGTAATGGTATATTATGTATATAGGCCTGGTGAATACTTTTAGTTAAATTTAGTTAACACAGGCCTTGATAAGAGGGAGAAACTGAAATGAAACTAAAATATATTATTCCTTTCTATTGATAGTAACAGAATCCCATTTTTTTTTAGGCAGATGGTTTTCTAGCGTCCACAGGTATTTTGCTCTTAGCATAGTAGTTTTTTTATAAATTACTTCCATTTTCTTTCACAGGCTGGTCGCTTGCTGATGCGGAAATTAATTGCAGAAAAGCTGTGCATACCCTGGAATGAAATAAACTTGCAAAGGACATCAAAAGGAAAACCTTTCCTGGCAAATAACATATTGAGTATCTATTCAAATTTCAACTTCAATGTCTCTCATCAAGGAGATTATGCAGTTCTTGCAGCTGAGCCTGAGCTTCAAGTTGGCATTGATATTATGAAGACTAATTTACCAGGTATTGTGTTATGGTGACAAAAGAATTTGCTTTATTCTGTGTTTGTCTGCTGAATGTTTTCATGCATTCCGCAGAACCAGTCCATGTCCTGGAGAATTAGTGTGATTAGAAGAGACTGTATGAAGGTATTGTGCATTTGTTTTATATTGGTTTGTTGTTGAATGCACTTCTCAGCATTTATTCAGGGTTTTTTGTTCTGCTAGATATGGATATATTTCCAGCTAAGAAAAGCAGAACCCTGGGAAAGTAAGGTCATGAATCCCATTATGATATTGGCAGAATCAGCATCTGCTGATGTTTTAATTATGTGTTTACTGTCTCATAAGTAGAAGCAGAGGCAACTTTCCAAGCAAGTACAGCGAGACCCATCCCCCTGAGAACTTTTGTTCCTATGGCTGTGTTATTTCCCATATCTTATGAGTGTGGACATTTTATGTATCAGCATCAAGCCTAATGCTGTAGTAAACTGGTATCAAAGATCTGCTAGGAGCAAGCAGAAATCCTCAATGCAAAGAGATCATATAAAAACATTCGAGCTGCCCTTATTAAAAGACTAAACTTCACAAACTTCAGTTTGCCAGCATTTTATGCTATGAAGTAATTTGTGTAATAAGGTAAAGATTAAATTAAATGAGTAATTGGATGACTTTTCTATTGCTCAGCAGATTTTTAACAGCTATTATGAGTGTACATTTTTGGGTTGGCATGTTCAGCGAAGATACATAGAAATGTTAATGCAATTCAAGGTGAAGTTCTTAGTCTCTGTGACTCCCTTCCATTGACTGTAGACCCTCACTGTAAATATGATAGTGAGCATGTGATGCTTTATTTATCACAGAAAGATTCTGTAACCAGGGAAGAACAAATATTCACACTTTATAGCACATGGAGGACCCCACGCTGGCTCAATTTTGTATTTTGTGGGAGAAGTTGTGGCCTGTGGATGAAGCTGCACTGGAACAGTTACATACCTGAAGGGAGTGCAGTAATGCAGCGCCCAAATAACAGATGAACCTTGAGGCTGATCCTTTCATCGTAGCTCTCCCAGGTAAAAAAAAAGTGATGTCCCAACTGTGTCCCCTCCCAGTATCTTGTGAACCCCAGCCTGTTTGCTGGGGAGGTAAAGTGATGGACAGGGCCTTGACACTGTGTAAACGCTGCCACAGCAGATAAACAGTGGTGATGCCACACCAGTATTTTTAGGCTTATGTCTAAAACGTGATGCCATATGTGCTATGATGAAAAAAATAGTACGCAGACCCAGAACCCTTGGAAACACTTAAAGCTGGGCTTGCCACAGGCTTTACTACAAAACTCCCTAATTATTCCTTATAAAAAGCTTTCCTTGTTTCAGCTGGGAAAAAATGAAAATCATAACACATTTGTGGAGGTAGGGTATCCTTTACTGGCATTTTGGGCAACTGGAAATGTGTCTGACATTTTTAAAGACACATTGGTGATGTCTAGCTGATAAATCGTATTAAATGTGTTAAACTCTTCTGAAGGTAAATCATTGTGAAGAGTAGCAGTTCAGATTTAGAAGCCTATATTTGTATTACTTCTCCATTTTGGAATATAATGCATTCAGGTTTGTAAGTGCCTGTGTTCTTAGGTCTTTTCCAGTTAGTAGAAAAATATCTTTTAATTTCAATATTGGCTAGCTTTATTTAAAAAGAAAAACAACCAACCAAATTACTCATCTGTGTTGCTTCCTGTTACATGCATTTTCTACTTACGTTCTTTTACCACGTCTGAATGCATTTTCTATGTCCTTAGTCACTGCTGTCTTAAGAGGGGTGGATTCCACTAGGCCATCGTGATACAAAATTACTTACTCTTAGTTATGCCAATGTTAGCAGGCTAAATTTAGGAAAAAAATTACCTTGCATTTATCCTATTGATGATATTTTGTTGCAATTCTGTTTTTGCCACATAGCTCCGTGACTATTTGTTCTAAAGTTTCTAAATAACAACTTGAAGCTGAAGTTTGAAGTAGGATTTTGTATCAAGGAGAGAGTATAATTTCAGGAGAAATGTAGGAAAAACAGTGAAATCAAATTCAATTTTTATTTAAATACCAACAGGTTTTAGATTGAGTTCTTAAGTTCCTGTGTGGCAAGAGAGTCTCCTGCAAATGTGTCCTGGACTTGCTGGTGGTAGCAGTCAGAACTGCAAATGTTGCCACATCTGCCCTGGCATTTGTATGCAGCAGCTGTGGGAATTTAATTTGTGAATATGACCTGGTGAGACTAAATAGTGCTGTGAGACCTAATGTAAACAGGCTTCAGTGGTTTAACCTATTGAGAAAAAAATGGTCATTATTCTGGAGATGTTCATGTTTCCAAAGACTAAATGATGGAATTAAATTGGTGCTTCTGTAATAAAGTGTTGCTGAAAAAATATGTCAAATGACAAAACTGAAACAAGCTAGTTACAGACAGTGCCTGCTAGGATTCCTGAACATAGGTAATTTATCCTCCTTTATGCACCTGTCCCATTTTCATGAGATTCAGGTGTATATTCGCAGAAAAAGGGGCTAGTAGGGCCTTGCTATGTCTACAATCTGAATTCATGGTGGCAGGCTTCACAGTGTATGCAGAGGAGTACAAAATGCAGAATTACAAAAGTTCTGGCTTTTCATTATTTGAAGTTCCACAGCTGGCATAGTCTGTCCTGTAATAATTTAACTGTTAGCAGCCCCTCTTAATCTTTTCTGTCCTTTGTTAAAGAAAGAAACTACAGTCCTTGTTGTTAAGCATAACTGTTCTGTGTCAGCACTCTGTTGCATAATTGTTTTCCACGTTATGTAACTTTATGTGAATATTTGTTAAATAAGCAAAAAAAAAAATAGGTACCAAAATTTGTAGAAGTTTTGCTTATGGTCATACATTTTTCTTTTTAGATTTAAAAGTTGTATTTTTGGAAAAGAAATATAATAATAATGATAACTTAGTAATTTGATACAGGAAAAGGTGCCTCAAATATTAAGAATAGAATTTAAAATTATGGTTTCTGTAATATGAACTAAATCTAGCAGTTTTCATGTCTAAAATCCTTCTGAGAAATACTTTTGGTTTAGTAGAACTACCTATAGACATGTTACTGTTTTGCTATGGATGTGTACCTTTGACTTTGCCAGTGTTGTTTTATCTGATGGTGCCACTGAGTGGTGCTCTTGCTCTACAGCTACTGAGTGCATTATATTACTGAGAGTAAATAGCTGTAATGAGGAAGAGTTCGTGATGTGCAATGTACATTGTAGGTTTCATTTTGTTGTGTTTTTGTTGGGGTTTTTTCCAATACACAGTACTGAATCTTGTGATGTTATCCAACAGAATATTGATTGAGACCTCTATTACTCTAGTTCTTATATTTCTTTGTGGTTCAACTAGAGAATGAAATTTGCAGTGCAAATATGCAAGAGTATCATGTAGCTGAAAATTTTGATAAATACACTACTAAATTGGTTGCTAGCATGTAACAAGGAGACTCAATGCATGTGCACATTTTATCGTTTCTTAATGTTTGCTCTCTATTTTTGTTTTACTTGTGAGCAATAAGAAGACACCTCTTTCCATTTTAATTTTGATGCATTATTAAAATCTGAACGATGAAACTACTGCAAGACATAGCCATTTGTGAACATGAAGGCAGAGCATTTGAGAAGTTGTTCTTAGCAATGCAGTTAGAGAGACTTCTTCAAAAGTCCCCTTTTGAAGGGAACTGTTGTGGGTACACAACAGTTCAGCATTTTTTTTTTCCTCCATTCATATATCGAACTAAATAAATAATTTCATGAGGGTAGAGATGGCAAATGTCCTCATTAGCTATTGTGTTTTGTTTCCTTTTGGTTATCCATCAGGTGATTTAGATTTTAAATCAGGTTTTCAATTTGTTTTATATAATTACTGAGATTAATTATTTTTTCTTCTCTCAGTTTAAGATGAACCTTTGAGTCATTTGGGAAAAAGTACATTACTGTAAATTTATTTAATGTAAATAATTGTGGCCATTATTTGAAAGTAAACTAATACATATAGTATTATTTTAACCCTTTCTCTAAATACATAAGAAAGAGTCTCACAAAAATACTCTCATGTAAAAATTCAGCTTGTGATATTGCATTTGATTTTTAATTTATGAACAAGGAGTTTTGCAACAAGTGTCAGCATGGTTTAAGTGGGGTGTTGATTTAAAGTAGGACATTTCTGGAGACTGAGGAAATAATTATAGCTTAATAGAGATTGCTTTGAGCATTTGAAAAGAAGTTTAGGTCTTAAGTTCAAGAGCTGTGCAAGTGAATTTCTTTCCAGTAATGCAGTTTTTTAGCTGAGATGGAATTACTAAAGTAAATAAACAGTTAATTTCTGTTATTTCATAATCAGCCTGCAACCTTTCTTACCCATTACATTACAGTTACTTTGATACAAACATCTCCAATCTCAATTTAATTCCAGAATTAAATATTTGAGATACATTAAAATTAGCATTTTTCTTTTGATTTTATGCTACATTTG
Organism: Turnix velox; assembly: GCA_013400935.1. NCBI lineage: Eukaryota > Metazoa > Chordata > Aves > Charadriiformes > Turnicidae > Turnix > Turnix velox. The sequence goes on along the minus strand of VZTY01006836.1, from coordinate 100,654 downwards.
CTTATTAAAAGACACAAAAGGGTGAATTTTCTGATGTTAATTTTACAGAAAAATAATTTGATCTAAAACTGCTTCCTGAAATTACTTTTTAAAGAAGTAGGCTATTATGTGCAAGCATAATGATTGTTTGAAACTCTTTCTCTGAGGCTAAGAAATATGAACAAAACTTACTTTTCTCTTTTAATTTTAATGATTTAATCATTGAGGGAAGAGATGATGCAGATGTTCAAATCTTGTTGTCCATGAATAAGATATTCTTAGATACTGAGTACCACATGAGGAAGCCTAAGTACCCTGCTTCAGTCTGGCTGGAGCACCTCTTCTATGAGGACAGGCTGAGAGAGATGGGGCTGTTCAGCTTGGAGAAGGCTGAAGGGAGACCTCATAGCTGCTTATCAGCTCCTGAAGGGACCCCACAGGGATGCTGAGGAGGGACCGTTTGCCAGGGCATATAGCAGTAGGATGAAGGGTAATTGTTTTAAACTAAAGCAGGTTTAGATAAAATACTAGGAAGAATTTCTTCACCATGAGGGAGGTGAGGCACTGAAACGGGTTGCCCAGAGGGGTGATGGAGGCCCCATCCCTGGAGGATTTCAAGGCCAGGATTGATAAAGCTCCAAGAAACCTGTTCTAGTGCAAGATGTCCCTGCTCACTGCAGGGGTGTTGAACAGGATGATCTTTGAAGGTCCCCTAGTACCCTTGTTGAAGTAGTGAATCCCAGTGTTCATATGCCCCTACACTGAGGAAACAGGGAGGAATTTCTTTGTTCTAGTTCTATTTGAATATGGGAAGAAGCAGTCATCTTTAACATATTTTTAAAGAACATGTACTATATAGCAGTATCACTATTATATTTAATCACATTTCTAACACTTTTTAATAAAATCTGGAATTACATCACATTTGTAAATCTGTTTCTTAATTGTAAATTTATCCCTTATTTTAAATGTAACTATTCCTCACAAGAGCATTTTTACTCTGTCAGTTTCTGTTTTAATACAAATGCGTTTATGTTTTCCTATTAAAAATCAATCAGTAATAAAGGATTAAGATAGGCTTTTCAGAAATAAAGAATTTCCCCCCAAGGAGGAGATTCCATCCCAGTAACAAATTTTCCATTCACATTTTATCCAGCATGGGTGTTTAATCAATCACCAGATTGTCTAAGAGTTTCTATAAATGTGATGTAATTCCAGATTAAAAGAGTGATAGGAATGTGATTAAATAAAGTATAATAATAAACTGACATGTAGTACAAGTATATTATGGATATATTACAGATTATATTTCTGACAAAGGAAAGTTTCAGGAAAGAGGAGTGGGTCCAGAGGAGGGTCATGAAGATGATCAAAGGACTAGAGCAACTCCCTTGTGAGGACAGGCTGAAGGCTCTGGGGGGACCACATAGTAGCTTATCAATACACAAAGGGAGCCTACAGAAAGGCAGGGGTAGGACTTTTTAATAGAATATATGATGGAAGGAGTAGGAATAATTGATGTAAATTGGAAGAGGGTAAATTCAGGCTGGATATAAGAAAGAAATTCTGTATAGTGAGGATGGTGAAACACTAGAACAGGTTCTCCAGAGAGGTTGTGTTTAAGACCAGGCTGGACAAGGCACTGAGCAGCCTTATGTAGTGGGAGGTGTTGCTGCCTATGGTAGGGGGGTTGGAACTCGATGATCTTTGAGGTCCCTTCCAACCCAAACTATTCTATAATTCTATATGTATCAATATACAATTAAGAAAGGAAAAAAAAATAGCTTTAGTAAAAAGATGTTGAACAAAGAAATACAAGGATAATGCTTGATTTTGGTTTCCTGTGGGTTTTTTTCCTCTTAAAATATCCTTCTGCACACTGAATTTATGATAATGACAATTTATTCCTTAATTGGTCTTTTGGGAGATTGTTATATATTCAAAATTAATGGCTAAAGAGAATCTTATTTGTTTATTTATTTAGATTAAAACAAGAGTAAAATTATTTTTCAACCTGCACTAATGACAGCTTTGGTTTTCCAGTTAAGCAAGTCTAGCAGAAAGATGTGACGGAAAAGCCTAGTTTAAGTATTTATGCTGTAGATACTTAGAATTTGCTTTTTGAGGAATTTCTAACACTGCCTGTTAATAGCTTCAGCTCTACCAATAAATACATTTCTTGCAAGAGCTGGAGTAGTCTCTGTTTTTCTTCTGTCTTGTCAGAAGATTATTTGGATGTTGTCTGTGCAAGAATTGCAATTTGAAGGAACTCTTATTAGATTCAGGCATGGTAGGCAGTGTTTTGCAAACAGATTTGCAGATTTTTAGACTGATGAAGTGATAGAAACATGTCTTAAATATTATAATAGACATCTGCTCTCAGAAATTGTAAAAACAGCTTCAGCNCTTTGTAAAACAATTCACAAAAATCAATGAGAAATGCAAATAATAATAGACATCTGCTCTCAGAAATTGTAAAAACAACAGCTTCAGCTGTGTTCACCTAATGTATTTCTTTTCCATAAGGTATTTTTTATTAGCAAGAAAAATATTTTTATATTTTTATTTTCTCACTGAAGGTTACAGGTTGCAGCTGTCATGTCAGATTTTCATGAACGTTTAGAACTACGACATTTGTGCTCCTTCTTTAATTTTAATCTACTGTTTTCTTGCTGTTCATCAGGCTGATGCTCTTTAAGTTTTGTGCATTCATGCCAGTGTTATGCACTGAAATTTACTTTAATAGAAATGCCAATCTTGCAGTGCATTAGAAAATTTACTTGCCCTGTATATTTTTTTGTTTCTGTCTGTTCATAAGAATCACTAGCATTTCTACCAAATGTATGTTTTATATGTGTATATGTATATCTTTTTCTTAGCAAAACCCAATTTAATAAAAACAGAGCAAAGACTTTAAGATAGTATCTAAAAGATACAACTGAAACAAGTGAGCAGACCGTTGAAATGATCAGTTGTGGGCCATGCTCTGGTTTTCCCATTGTGATTTCTTAAGTCTTGGAGAAGATTTACTGCTGTTCTGACAAAATTAAATGATTGTTTTAACTGTTTGACATGTTCTATAATAGAAAACTGATTAAAATGCCATTTTCGGGGGAATACTATGTTTTTGCTGAAGTGCAGTGGCCACATATCTCTAGAAAAGAGCTTAAGCAAATAAGAGTTAAGACCATTGACATCACATATATGACTTTGGAAGGCCTGTGGCCAAAATGATTGGGCTGATAAAGTGGCTAGCATGAGGTGGATCTGGAGGTGAACAAAACAGAATCAAGACTAAACTATGTCATTCTTGCTTTTGGTGATTATCACAGAATTACAGAATGTCAGGGATTGGAAGGGACCTCAAGAGATCTTCTAGTCCAATCGTCCTGCCAGAGCAGGAACACCTAGACCAGGTCACACAGGGAAGTGTCCAAGCAAGTTTTGAATGTCTTCAGAGAAGGAGACTCTACAGCCTCTCTGGGCAGCCTATTCCAGTGTTCTGTCACTCTCTATCACCTGTTAAGAAAGTGTTTCTTATTTTATTACTGTTCATTAGCATTTTTTTCTTTCTATTACTGTTGAGTTACAAGTAAATTCCTCAAATGAATTTAGGGTTCACAGAATCTGAACAAAGTTGGAGAAAATATGTGAATTTTTTTATTTTCTGAACAAAAAAAGCATATATATGTTCCATACCTGTCTGTAAGTTTATCAGATGTTAGGTATCCAGGTAAATAGATTATGACTTTTCTAAACTTTTATTTCATGCAAACTATACTTTTGTCAAAACTGCTGTCTCTGCAGTGCAACTCTGTAGGTAGAGCTATCTTATCCATTAAGATTCTTTACTTTCTTTTGTTTGACTTTAGCAATCAGGGCAGCTTGCTTAAATATTCATCACTGCTGCAGTAATGTGATTGAATCCTTAGCAGTTTCTCTAATATCACAAAGGCGTAACGATGCTAACTGCAGAGAAAATATAAAACATTATCAAATTATGTCACTCTTGGTATGACTTTGCCATTTTTACGATCTGGGGAATGTTGAATTATTCAAAGGAGGTAATTTCAAAATTTCTGACATTTTAAAGTTAATGCTCTTTCTCTGGGGTACACCAAGATAAAACACATCATCGGTAGTTACATGATGAGAATGGATGTTTAACATATATATCACTGGGAGAACAGCAGGATACTGTCAGGAAGTGGAGAGGTTGCAGAATACTAATCCAGCTTCCAATCCACACTAAAGGTGTGTGAGCCAGTGGATTTTATGAACGTGCTTGGTTAATTTTCAATCTGCTTTTTCTATCTTTGTCCTGTATATAGTTAGCTATTTGTCTTGGATTGTCAGTTTCTAAACATCTGTAAGTGAACCACCCAGTCAATTTTGTTCTAGTGCAAATGAATATAAAAGTTTGTGTTTGTTGGGTAATCGGGTACTGAGACAAATAGTTCTTGGTTAAGTCGATATCATGAAAAGTAGCTTTAGTATGTTTTTAGAATATTAGCTATTACTTAAAAATGTAAAAAGAAATAATGTATAACACTGTAAATGTGAGAAAAGGAGTGAACTACAAAAATGTATAATTTTTAAAATTCAAAATGAGAAAAATTGCAATATAATTTGAACTCGGTATAAAAAAAGAATGAAATATTTTTCCCCGTTTCTCTTAAAAGATACCTCAATTGCCAGGAATTACCACATTTGTAATTTGTAGCTGTTAACTTAGATTTTCATAAGGTTTATAGTGAAGCTGTTTGGTTGATGATTGAGCAGTTATATGCTCTTCTGAGAAGAAAAATGTCTTTATTAATAATATTTTTATGATTAAGCTTCTATACTAAATCTTATTTTTACAGTATTAATAGAGGGTAATTGTGAAATGAGATATTGTTAGATTTTTGACAGTGTACCTGTAGATTTTAAAGCAGGAGAACTCTCACAGTGGGTCTAATTTTCATTAATCCACTCAACCCAAGCAAGTCTGGTTTAATGTTTAATTCAAAAATCACATCCCTACCTCCTTGTCATGTTAACTTGCATAGCATTGTCTCAGTATTTCTGTCTGCTGAAATGCCTTCTCTCAATTCCCTATAGAATCTAAATAAACTTTTTTCTTTTGTGAAACCTTTTGCCCAGTATTTTCATAGATCATAGAATCATAGAATAGTTCAGGTTGGAAGGGACCNAAAAATCACATCCCTACCTCCTTGTCATGTTAATAACTTGCATAGCATTGTCTCATTATTTCTGTCTGCTGAAATGCCTTCTCTCAATTCCCTATAGAATCTAAATAAACTTTTTTCTTTTGTGAAACCTTTTGCCCAGTATTTTCATAGATCATAGAATCATAGAATAGTTCAGGTTGGAAGGGACCTTAAAGATCATCTAGTTCCAACCCCCCTGCCATGGGCAGGGACACCTCCCACTACACCAGATCTCTCAATGCCCCATCCAGCCTGGCCCCAAACACCTCCAGGGACTGAGGGAGCATCCACAGGCTCTCTGGGCAACCTCTTCTAGCATCTCACCACCCTCACAGGAAAGATCTTCTTTCTTCCCTCCATATACTATGAACTGCACCATGAAACATACAGCACTAGCAGCTTGCCAGCTCTGACACAGAGGGCTTGGCTCTTATCTGAGATATGTGGTTACACATCAGCCCATCATCTGGGGAAATTCATCACCAGGTACAGATGGGGGAGATGGAGAAGCACCAGATTACCGGATTTCTTCTGGTGACCTTTCAGGGCACTGGCTGGTTGCACTCAAGCCAGTGGTTTTATATATGTATATATAAAGGTTTTATATATATAATGTGAAGAGTCTGGGACTTGGTCTGCAAGGCACTCAGCAATCTGAGCCAAATTCAGCAAAGCATTGTGTTAATGGGTTAAAAAAAACCAAACAAAACCCCAAAACAACCACTCAAAGAGACTGCTCTTCCTCCAAAGTTCCCAGAATCTACTTCAGATCTCTAACAGTTTTTCTTCTCTTAAAAAAAGCCAGCAAATGGTGAGTGACTGTTCTTTCAAATAGTTTTAATAGTTGATGGGTATACATATCTTCTCCCGTAAGCCATCCATGGAACAAGCTACCTGGTTTTCTCTGCTTCCAACTCCACTTGTTTTTGAAATCTCAAATAAAACATGCATTATATCTCTTATGTATTCCTAAATTCACAAAATTGAATTTATTTCATTTTGTTGGTGAAACCCCCCTAGTCAGATGCTTCACCAGTCTGATAAATGATGTCCAATTTCCTTAAGTTCACCAGTTTAAGTAAGTAATTTTCATACGTAAATAATTTTTCTGAAGTGCAGACTTTATGTTTTACAGGAATCCCTCTTTGCTACTGAGATGGACAGGATTAAGTATATTGGATTTTTTTTAATCAGATACTAAACTCCCATTCTTTATAAGCCTTAAATGAGACTTACAAGAAGGACTATTTGTGATGATTTTCTATTATTTCAATTAAATTATTCCACATAGTTGTATCCCCAGCTAGTTTTTTGACTCAGCATTTTAACTGGGTTTTTAGGAAAGGAATGCTGGATTATACAAGCAAGGGTTCAGTCCAGTGGGAGCCCAGCTGTGTGGCATCTGCTCTGAAGCTTGTTGACATAACAGATGTTTAGAAGCACAGACCGGATGTGTAGTTTTCTACAACTTGCATTGTCATATCTTAGAGGAATCCTTGTACTTATACAAATTAAGTGAGAAGCAGTCATTCAGTTACTTATGTTGTTGTGAGTGTTTGGTCTGATCACTGAAAACAGAAAGACAAAGTATTTCTGGAATTATTTATATGTGTGCATTTCAATAAAACTATTTGTTCCTTCAGATAATCTATATTTCAAGTTTTTACTTCAGTTAATTTTTATCATGTTCCTCATGCTTCCCAACACGCTTTTCTTGAACTTGAAAAGGGGAAGTTTCTCAGATTGTCTAATCGCAGCCTTCAGGTACCTACAGAGGTGGCTGTCTTAATGAGAGTGCACAGAAACAGCAAAAGGCAACAGGCTCAAATTGCTTTGGGGAGGATTCTGTCTAGATAGAACAATTCTTAACCTTGAGAACAGTAGTGGAATAAGTTACTCAAGGAAGGAGGAAAGACTGTATGATGGACCTGTGGGTATCCTAACATACAGCTTTGTTTTCAACAGGTTTGGCCAAGTGGTCTGCAGAGGTTCTTTCCAATCTAAATTGTTCCATGATTATGTGAATCTGTCTTTCTCTGATACTGAAGAAAATATGGGTAAATGGGTGCAACAGGCTGTGGTAATTCTGCTAATATGTGGAGAATATTAGTCCTCTAATGTGATCCATTCCTCAGACCAAAGCAACTGTGATTTATTAAGAAGGAAAGAGGAGGGAAGGGCAGTTCAGGAGAACGTGGTACCTGAGCTTCTCAGAGGAGGGGCATGATGGATGGCTGGAGTGGAAGGGGAAGTACTCTGTAAATCTGTATCATTTTTAGAGTCTGGTGCCTCACCGTTGTTGTCTGAAGTACTTGCGAGTACTTGAGAGAAGAGAAATTTTAAAAAGGGGATTGTTTGGAGCAGGTGTTAAGACAATTATTTGATCATAAGGTGGGCCATGTAAATGAAGAGAGATGAAATAGAATAAACTTTCTCCAAGTTGAAGAAATTTTTAGTTAACTTTGTTTTGGAGAAGTTGGTTTATCTAATTAGTTAGGTATTTCATTTGCCTTGTTAATTCATCAAAATACACTTGACCTTGTGGTTGGCTTTCTTTTTTCAGTACCAGATTAAAAAGCTAATTCAGTCCTTGGGTAGTTTTAGATGTTTGCATTAGCTGACTGCTGCATTTGCCAGTAAAACTTCTGTCTTAAAATGTTTTCTTTGCTTTAGACTATACATGAAATTGAGAGCATCTCTGAAATGTCACTGCCATATCTTGCGTGATGTGTATATCAGATTAGACTTTGCAATATGATCTGGAAATTGTGTGCTTTAGTGTGACATTAGTTCATTCAAATCAATTATTACTGCTGATGGATAAATTATTACTGCTGTTCTTATATGGAGCTTAGGTATCTGTAGAAGACAACAGCTTTATAGAGAAGGGTTAATACCCTCATCCCTGGTTTAAGATAGGAACATTAGTGTTGAGAAGAAAAGTTCCTTGCCCATAGTCACTCTGAGTGGCCAAGCTAGGGTTAGAGTCTTCGTCTTCCTTACGCAATTTGGAATTGAAGAGTTCTTAAAAGTAGTGTGGTATTGGATGGGAAGGCTATGTCTTGGATTAGGTACAACTAATACTTCCTTTTTAATAATAACATTGCATGATCTATAAAAAAACAATTATTTCAATATGTGGAATTGTCTCCATTCAGATTTTTAATATCCCTACTAAAGAAAAGTTATTGCTTTCTGCCACTGTCTGTTTAGACAGCTGTAAGCCCTATTGGACAGACTGCATGGTACGCTGACTAATGATACAGGCCATGGATGATTAGCTGAGTGTGTAATGAGATCCATATCTTCCAATGTATTATATAAATGCCACTGATCAATATAACCACACAGTCTGCTGTGTCTTCTACAGCATAAATTTAGACTAGTGGGAGAAAGTGATGTAGCCTCAAAAGAGCTGCTGCAGTGCTACACAGCTGTGCTTATTTTTAGAGGAGGCTTAAATTTAATCTATGGATTTGAAGGCTTGATGCTTTTTTTTTCTTCATTAATATTTTTCTTACTGTAATTATGTGAATCTTCCTGCCCCCATTTTTCTTGCAGAATCAATCCAAAAGACTTAATATACTTGAGATAAATTTGGGAGATTGTTTTTCTATCTGTGCTTAAAAAATTTTTGTATTGTGTTGAAGAATACCAGGGCAGGAGAGAGATACTTTGATGAATTCTGACAAACAGTTGTATCAAATGTTACTAGGTCAAGCTGTCAAAGACTATACATGCTTCTTCTGGAGCTGTATGGACTTCCTTTTCAATGTAAAATCAGTGCTAGTTAAATACGTTCCCATTTAGAGACCTCTGAAAATACCTAGCATTTTTATGACTTTTATTTCACATTCTCATTGCAGTAACTCTGCATTTCCTGAACAATCAGCAGCAGCACTGCTTAAAGGCTACATAAATTCAGATTATAGAGCAGAGCTGGTTCATAATGTTTTTCTTATGAGTATTTTTCCCAAACCAATAACATACTGTAATTCATTTGTTTATTAGTACAACTCTATTAAAATGTCTCTTTCTAATTTATAGGTAGTAGCTCAATACCAAATTTCTTTCGCATCATGAAGCGACAGTTTACTGAAGCAGAGTGGGCTATAGTCAATTCTATGAGTAATGAATGGATGCAGCTGGAAATGTTTCATCGGTACTGGGTAATACTTATTTCTGATTGAAAGACTACAGTGCTATAACTTGCATGTTCTCTTTTTCTATATTTTCTTATTATTCCAATTATGGTAAAATTGTGTACTTTGTATAGTGCGTGTTCATATGGAGATAATATTTTAATGGTTTTACATTTTAATAATGTTTTTAATATCAGAACAACTTTAAGACCTGTAATACAGCTGACATTTCTATAAGAATTTATGACTAGTTTTAAACATGTACTCAGAACAAGGTAAAAGGAATATATCTGTATCTGCCTCTTGGTAATTCTGGTTGCATGTTCATTTTAATGCAGCAAATTAGGTTTGGTATAAACATCACTCATAGCTTTTTCGCTTGATAGTTGTTGCATTGGTCTACCCACACATTTCTAGTAGCTCAAGTCTTAAATTAATTTGATCTAAATTTTCTGCTCAGAACTCATGTTTATAGAACAGATTGAAAACAGCCATTATGAATAAAATACATCTACTCTGTGTTTTAGGCCTTAAAGGAAAGCTTCTTAAAGGCTATTGGAGTTGGAATTGGCTTTAACTTGCAAAGAATTGAATTTAATGTGTCCCCATTGCATCTGGAAGTAGGGAAGGTATATAAGGAGACAAAAATGCTTCTGGATGGAGATGAAGAAGAGTGGACATTTGAAGTAAGAATTATTCAAATTTCCTTTTTCAATAATGATAAATAAGTCTCAGCACCCTATGGTTGCAATACACATCTGATGATTAGTTTTAATTCCAGCTTCACATCTTTATTCTGTATAACCACATTGAACATATACCAATCAAAACTGAGAATATAAATCCACAGCAGTTTTAAAGTGTTTTTGATGAACACAAATACACTCTAAAGATACAATATTTTCTTTTTCTGTTCCTGGACTGTATTTCTTGCACTGTGTGGTATTCATCCTAGCACATACCATAAGCTCACTGAAGCATATTCATACCTGACTCCTAAACAGTGTCTAACATTTTAAAGTTCTTCATCAGTTGATCTAGACTGGATAAACAATCTTGTTAGTTAGTGTTCTTGTTTGTTGTTTGAAAAGGTGCAGGTGTCTGCAGATCTGATGAGTTTCTTTCTTCTTTTTCATGTGAGCTGGTAGAAACGTGCTTTTGTAGATTTAGAGCTGCGATGTGCAGTGGTTGTGGCTAGCCCATCCCAGGAAGTGTTCAAGGCCAGCCTGGATGAAGCTTTGAGCAACTTGGTCTAGTAGGAGGTGTCCCTGTCCATGGCAGGGGACTGGGAATAGATTATCTTTAAGGTCTCTTCCAACTCTAAGCATTCTGTGATCCTATTCTCAACCTAAAATTAATCTTCAATTTACTTTTTTGTTGTCTTCCAAGTTTCTTTCAGTTTTGTGCCCATTCTCTTACTTTAAAAAGTTTGGTTTAGTTTTCTTTTTTAATCTTGAGCTAAATTCCAGAAACTGAAAACACTAATTTTGAGAAATCCAGCAGTCACCTAAGAGTCACGTCTAAGACTCCGTATCAGCAGTGTAGTTTTCCTTGAGTTCCCTGTTGTGTCTAGTTTGCTTGAATGAGCTTTTAAACAAATAAAAATCCTTAGTTTGACTTTTCAGATATGCCTATATCTTTATGATAGGAGATAATAAAAGACAAATAAAGGGGATTTTACTTCTTAAATTACACAAAATATGCTGAAATGTCCTTTAGAAAGTACAGTGTAATATGAAAAATGCTTAAAAGCATAAAGACTAGAAAAAGATCTACCATCTCATACTTGCCATGACCAAAAGGTCAAAAAAAAGTGCTAGTGCATCAGAACAAATCAGAGTTGATAATGTTCAGACACCCTGTACATTTCACAAGAGAAAATTCTATTTATATTTGAGATAGTTTTCCTTGAACATTGGAGAAAAAAAGGATTTTCTGTTACTTCATTTTAAATACTGAATATTACCTTGTTATGTAGTTAACTGTTTGTTGTCTCTTTACTAAGGGCCTAGTTTTGTTCAAAGAGTCTTTCACTTCCTCCACTCATGTATTTTTGAGCTCGGATAGACGGCAGCAGCTCAGAAACAGCATATTGTGGTTTGATGTTGTTGGATCAGTTTAGCTTTAGGTTCCTGTTTTAATATAGTGCTCTAGAGTTTTCTACTCAGATGCCCTCCAACTGTTTTGGAATGAGAAAGTGAACAAATACAGTGAGACCTAAAGTAAAAACAGAAATTACATTTTGAGATATGTCTGCTATGTGTTGTAAGTATGCTTTGTTTGCACAAGGATTTCACACTTCCCTCATTTTTTAAAAGGTTCGTTTAATAATTTGTTCAATAGTAATTTAAAATTTGCTAGCCCAGTGAAGAGTGATACGCTATTTGTTAATTTAGGATGGAATAATTATTCTGATGATGATTACTTTTATTATTACGGATAATTACGTCCCTTGAAGAAAACTTACTTACAGAATGAAGTATTACTTAATTTTAATAAAACTAAAAGATGTTCATCAATGATGACTGTGACATGCTTTATAATTTCAAGAAAGAAATATAAGTTTATAATATATAGAAATTTGTAGCAGATCTGATATGTGGAAAAAAATCCTAATTCCTGATTTGCAAAATGTTGAGTGTATGGATTTTATTTTCTGAAATCTGTGTTAAAGATGACTAGTAAATGATACACAAAACTCTTCTGTTTTGGTCCCTACCTCAATTTTTTATACAAGCAGTTTCTAAATCAGAAACAAAATTTATCCCAAGTCTTATCCAGGGAATAAGAATCATTTGCTCTCACAGCAAGTACACAAATAATTATTAGCATTTGTTCACAACAAATATTTGATTGGTTTGTTTATATACTAATACATTACTTGCAAAGTATGCATTTCAAATTGAGAGTGTATCTGGGTAAACTTGAAACATATTTGGTCGTTGTTAATATGCAACTGTAATGAAGTTTTTCACTCTCAGAAAGAGAAGACTTGTGACTACAGATGTAGGTGCTGCTGAGTGGGATGTGCTCTCTTCTGATCAGCCTTTAACCTCTTGGACATGCAAAAAAATGAAGGAAGCAGGGGGGGAAATCAAATGATCAAGACTGGATGTAATAATTTTTCCACCTAGACAAGCACAAAAAACTGTCTCCCTGGAACTATGTAAATTGATAGCAACCCTTGATCAAACATGTACTTTTCATAGTATTTTTTGGTTTTGAGTGGCCATAGAAATATGTATAATATGTACAAATGGGAACTTTTTTATCAAACCTGAGGAGCATTCTTTATGCTTGACTCTTTTTCAGCCTCGTACCTTAGTAAAGGAATGAAAAAACTAGTGAAATACTCCATAGTGAAAGTACACCTGTAGTTCTTGCAGTCTTGTGAAATACCACGTATGCTGCAGATTTATTAGAGTTTCTCATGTGCATTAAGTATTTATCCTAATCAGATCACAAATAGTAATTTTCATTCTAGATCCTTGCAGAAGAGTAAAGCAATGTGAGCTTGATGTTTTGTTCTTAAGTAGATGAGAGATACAAAGTTCACTGCTAAATCTGTCAAACCCAGTTTTGCTGCTGAAGAGATCAAAGTGAGAGCACAGTTCCACTCCCACACCAGCACCGATCTGCCAAGAGATCCACATCTTTGCTAGGAAAGTCTCCCAGCTTTACAGTTGTACAGTTGCTACACATGAGCAGAGCAGTTGCTGTCTTGGCTGAGCTGACTAGATCTGAACTGAACATCTTGGGTTGTTTTTTTTTTGTTCTATGGAGCTGATGGGGTATCCAAGAAATGGTATCCTTGGAACTGAAATCTTTCAGCGTTCTATATAGTAAACTGTAGAGGAGCCCAACACAGACTGCTAGCATCATTTTAAAAGGTCTTTTCTTTAGTTTAAAAAGGAAGACAAAAAGGCAACCAACAACGTGTCAGAGGAAACAGGAGGAGGTCATGAGATCATAATCATCTAGGTTGGAAGGAGCCTTTCAGATCATCAAGTCAAACCACCAGCCCAGTTCTTGTGCCTGGACAGGGACTTGATCCCTTGACTATGAGATTAGGAATCTGATGCTCTCTCAACTTAGCTATCATGGTGCTTTCTTTAACTGTACTGTGTCATATAATGTGGAGTATTTCCCAAGGAAGTAGAAATTGGCAGTCTAGTAATACCTCCCAGGAGAATAGCTGAATTACTTGTTGGTTTTTAAATTAATGGTGATAGCCAAGTTGTTTGTTTTTCTGTGTAAAATTCTTACTTTGCTTAATTTTTGTGTAGAAACTCTCTGAAAATTTTTGGATCAAGAAACAAAGAAAATGTTATCCTCCCAGTCTTCATACATGTATTTAAGGAAGAAAACCTAACAGAATTACGAATTTACTGTAGAATAAGAATTATTCAGAAACAATACATGAATGTGGGGGTTTTATTAAAATTAATTGTTCAGGATGAATGCTTAGCCTTTCTTGAGGAAAACACATTTAAGCAAAATTACTAGATCAATAAAATATGTTAGTAAGTATATAGTTAAATATCTAAAAAATTTTGAAGAAAACTGATTTGTATTTACACAAAGCAGTGTTCAGACTGCTATATCAGAAATACAAAGTTGAGATTTTGCATGCTGTCTGAAGATATGAGTGAGAGAATTGATTCTTTAAGTTTACACTGACATCACCATTTTTCGAATTTCCACCCAGGAGTTCACAGTTCATCTCACTGGAAAATAAATGGCTAAGATGGGGTCTATATGGATGGTCATGAATTTGAATATAAGTATCTACAAACAGATATATACAAATGTCACTATTTTAAGTGTTTTATATGCTGTTCTGCTATTTTTCTGAACTGTATTCTAAACATTTATATAATTATTGCTGCAGAGTGAAGGAAATGCATCTACATTGCTATTTTTCATCTTTGCTAGGAAACCCGGTTGGATGACCATCATCATGTTGCAGTGGCTCTTGGGAAACAAGAGGGATTTGAACAGAGGCATTCTGATGTAAGAAGTTATGAAATGTTTTCAAGTCTTGGTAACTAATCACTTGAACATAAACTTAGTCCTATGCTGTATCTGAAAGTGATATCTCATATGTAGGCCAAAGAGAAAGTTTATCTGAAGCACAGTATTAACCAGATTGTTACTGAGCCACTGCCTCTGTTTCTGTGGAAAAGGTCTGTGAAGGTGCAATGGTTTCAGAGGAAATCAATGGGTAATGTCAGCTAGCAATGTTTGTGTTACAATGTTCAGTGTGTTCTTTCAAGAGAAGATGAATTGTTCTTTGTCACAGCCTGCTAGTACTTCCGTGGAAAAGATTGTTTTCACAGAGGGAAATGGGGACAGTGAACCAATCTGGACTGCTAACTAGTACAGCACCTCACCGAGTTGATTTTAATGGAGGATTGTGAGTGCATGTATCACAGAGCAGATCCATCTCTCAAACACCATTATGACAGGATAACCTTTGAGATGAGCAACAGCTACCAACAGATGGGAAGAACAGCAGTGTTAGTCTTCATTCCATGTGGTCTCTTTTTTGAGAGAAACAACAAAGCTGTTTAAAAGCTTTCAGGATTTTCTTTGCAATTTCACAAAGACTGTGGTCATAAAAATGACAATAGAAGTAAAATTTGAGGCGGACTGGCAAGTTAGCTGAAATAGCCAGACAGTCAGCAAGAGAAACTGTGACAAACTGACAGGTTTGTCCTGTTTCAGTTGCTCACAAGAAAATGTGTTGGTTGGTTTTTGTTATGCAAATACAAAGATTCTCTTGGGAATTAGAAAAACAATTATTAGTATGTGATGGATAAAAGCATGAAAGTGTTCATGCACACATCTATCATGTCTGTAAAGCCTGTGTTTGTGTTCATGGATAATAGAGGTAGACCTTTTAACTAATATTCGTTAGATTTTTTTTTTAAAAGCCGTATAAACTGCCTTTGCCAATTTACTGCAGTAAATCAGTGCTCAGATGCACTGTCTTATACCTTAAAATTATCATAGGAAGAATAGGCATAGTATAAGTAGTTATGATGATAAGTCTTTGAATCAAGAAAAATATCAAAGACATACTTATCCACTGTCTAAATTTGTGATGACCCAAATTTCATTAGCTCAGTACACTGAGAAAAGGTCATTTAAAATAGTATGCATGGGCATTCGGTGACTTCACAGTATATAAACAAAGTGAAAATTTCTCTATTATTGAATTGTGACTTTTCAGGACTGCTAACAGGAATGGGGAGGAAATAACCTTCTTTCTAACTGCAAAAAAGGGTTCTATGTATTGCCTGGCATGTTGAGGAAAGATGTTCTTCATCTCAATTTAAAAAAATCAGGTGTGTAGACATTAAGTGGTTGCTTCAGAGTTTTGATCAAGGGGTACAGGCTCTTTAGCAAGGACAGGCAGGAAACATGAGGGGAGGAATTGCCCAAGTTACCCTCTGTGTAAAAGAGTGGCTGGAATATGTGGAGCTCTGCCTGAGGATGGATGAGGAGCCAGCTGGATAGCAGCTTGGGAGAAAAGGCACTGGAGGTCCTGGTGAACACAGACTGAATGTGAACCAGTAATGAGAATGTGAACCTTACTGCAAAGAAGGTTGCATTAGGTGAAGTATTGGCAGCAAACTGAAAGAGGCGATTGCTCTGCTTTACTCAGCAGTGGTGAGGCCTACCTGGAGGACTGTCTGGTTCCAAGCTTCTCAGTATGAGAGAAATGTAGACATATGAGAGAGTCCAGCAAAGTGCCACAAACATGATTAAGGGACTGGAACATATCTGTTGCAAGGAAAAGTTGAGAAAGCTGTCGCTGTCCAGCCTAAGGGAGAGAAGGCTAGGGGAGAATCCTTGTAACATATCTAAATACCTAAAGGTGTAATGTAAGTTAGACAGATACGGGCTTTTCTCATTGGTGCCAGCTGACAGGACCAGAGGCACTGAACACAAGCTGATACACAAGAGGATCCCTCTGTACTTTGTGAAATGCTCTTTTATTCTGTGAGAATGATCAAGATTGGCCTTGGAAGTTGTGAAATCACCATCTGTGCTGATATTCATAAGCTGTCTGGACATGGTTTTGGGCAGCTGGTTCTTGCTGCCTCTGCTTGAGACCAGATAATTTCTAGAGCTCTCTTCCAATCTCAGCCATTCTCTGGTTACTAGACATCAGTATTTGCTCCCCAAGATGTTGACAGTACCTCAGCCTTCATCAACAGTTTGCCTGTTTGTATGATGCACAGAATAATCCCTGTGCAGAGTAGTCCTGATGAATTTTATCTCATGTAAAGCAGGGAAGAATATGTTGTTTCAGCAAGTGCTGAATTTGGAAGGATCAGCTTTATTTATGTTTGATTCATGCAGCTGTACTATTTGCCCCACAGCCTGGAAAGAATTACACTTGCAGATAGCATGCTGCAGGCAGCACAGGAACATGTGCTCAAAAATCCAATTGTTTTTTTCTTGAAACTTAATGGAGCTAGCACAGACCATAACACTTATCTCTTAATATCTTGTTCTGCATTGAATCTGCATTGAAACTTGAGTTGCAGAGAAAAACTTACTTTTCCTATGTGGCCTCTTACATAATTCTATTAGATACTGTATAGCCTAAATTAGGAACATTGATGTTGGTCTCAACTGGAGTATTTTCTTTCTTCTTCAGTAAACAATGTGTGCTTTAAACTGAATACTACATGAGGAAAATCTTGATTTATTAATTCATGTTATATTAATTTGTATTTTTCTTAGGTATCTTCCTTGGAATTTGACCAACCACAGTTTACAGTATTGAGTTTTGAAGATTTAGTTGCATCAGGGATTCCAGTTGCACCTGAGGATTCTGCATATTGGGATAATTTTTGTTCAAAGCAGGAGAGTCCAACGAAACAAAATTCACATTCAAGATCAGAATGCTTGTAAGAAAAGAGAACAGTCAAAGTTGTTGTGCTGGAGTAGGAGAATAAGTGTACCTGTGTAAATGAAGCATATTTTTCCTTATTTAGAATACCAGTCTGATTTTCATCTTTTGGAATTGGCATTCTATATCAATATCTTAGGGAAGATGCATGTTGCATCACTGAAGGAATTCTGAGTGAAAAGTTTGAGCTGACCTCATGCTGTTTGGCTTTTCCATGCCATGGTTCTTACACTTCTATAATTACTCATCAGGTCATCCTGATCAAGGAGTAGAGTTACACTAATTTTGTTCATTTGTCAACAAGTGTTTAATATATAAAAATGTGGTTTTCTGCTTCATTATTCTGAAGCTTAAATTATTTTCTGTCTTTCCTCTACAGTAATAGTAGTTTTATTCTAAGATCACACAATCATAGAATCATAGAAAAGTTCGGGTTGGAAGGGACTTTAAAGATCATCGAGTTCCAACCCCCCTGCCATAGGCAGGGACACCTCCCACTAGATTAGGCTGCTCAGTGCCTTGTCCAGCCTGGCCTGAAACACCTCCAGAGAGGGGAC
>VZTY01006836.1:25345-80374 GCA_013400935.1 Turnix velox | reverse complement strand
CATCTTATTCTCTTCTACCTGAATAATTTTAGATAGACAAGCACATGAAGGTGCTCAGATTAAGACCTGAGATAACTGGTAGTGTTGTCAAGCTGCCAAATTTTTTGAAGTCTGCGGAATAAGGAGGTCTGTTCAAAGTGTGATTTGATTCTTAGAGAACCAAGGAGGAAGGTAATTAGAAATGTCACCTTGAACTTCCAGAGGGCAGACCTTGGGGAGCCTATTTGACTGAGTCTCTTGGGAGGCAATCCTGAAGGGCAATGGAGTCCAGGGAAGCTGGATGTTTTTCAAGAAGAAAGTCTTAAACATGCCAAAAGAGCTGTTGAGTAAAAAGACCAACCTGGAGGTATTTAAGAGATGGTTGAATGTTGTGCTTAGAGATATGATTTAATGATGGGTTTTGTCAGCTAGATTGATGGTTGGACTTGATCTGTAAGGTCCCTTCCAACCTAGGCAATTCCATGATTCTGTGAGGGGCTGGAGGGTACTATGCTCCATGGCTGGCTGGCTCTTAACTGGTCTTGTATATGCCAATCCTTCTGCAGTCACTGCAGCTCAATTGCAGATTAAATTGCCAATGTTTTTTTGTTGGGTCAATAAAATGAACTGCAAATATGCTGTTAGATGAATACAGAATTTTCAGATCTAGATCTCTGGAGACAAAGGAATTCATTTCATATTGGAGATTATTTAGTTTTGCTTGGTGACTGTTTCAAAACAGATTTTCTCACATGGAAAGCATTTTGAAAGTATTAATGAAATTTTTTATAATATTGTGCTTGCTTGTAAGGAGAGGGCAAACCAATTTTGTTAAATTAGAAAATTACATGAGGTTTGTTTGCCAGGAATATTATAATTTTCATGACTGTATCTAATTAGAAAGACTAGAAAAACAAATTAGTTTGTTTTGGTTAGGTTTACATGAAATAAAAGCATAATTTCTAGCTGTCCAGACAGAAATGTCTAGATTACAGTTCCTTACAGTATGATTTTTTCCATGTTTTTGCAGTCATCTATTTGTAAAAAAAAAAATTATTCTGTCTTTTTTTAACCTTATGTAACAGTAAGATTAGGTGATGATAATGCCTTACGAGGAGCCACTTGAATCAGAATGTTTTGCATCAGTGCAAATAGCATTTTTACACTTGCTTTTATCATTATTGGAAAAAGCAGCTTTTTTCTTAAGCAATTACTAGCTAAAGCATGCTTCTGAAAGGCCAGCAGGACAGTGACTATGAGTGTGAATGATCATAGAATCATAGAATAGTCTGGGTTGGAAGGGACCTTAAAGATCATCGAGCCCATAGGCAGGGACACCTCCCACTAGACCAGGCTGCTCAGTGCCCTGTCCAGCCTAGTCTTGAACACCTCCAGAGATGGGGCATCCACAACCTCCCTGGACAACCTGTTCCAGTATTTCACCACCCTCACTGTAAAGAATTTCTTTCTTATGTCTAGTCTAAATCTATCCCCCTCTAATTTATATCCATTGTTTCTAGTCCTCCCATCTGATATTATGTTAAAAATTCCTTCCCCTGCCTTTCTGTCGGGTTGTGCATCTCAGATGTAGCAGTAAAGGCTTGACCAACCCCAGCCAGGGGTTATTTGGTTGTCTAGTGTAAGACTGCTTTAGGCAGAGGAGGACATGCTCCCATTGTAATGGCTCCTAAGCCTTCTCAGTATTAATTGACTNTCCTCTTGATGCAACCCAGGATTTGGTTGGCCTTCTTGGCTGCGAGTGCACACTGTTGGCTCATGTTGAGTTTGTCATCAACTGACACACCGAAGTCTTTCTCTACGGAGCTGCACTCAAGCCACTCTCCACCCAGCCTGTATTTGTGCTTGGGATTGCTTCGACCCAGGTGCAGGACCTTGCACTTGGCCTTGTTGAACTTGATGAGGTTGTCTTGGGCCCACCTCTCAAGCCTGTCAAGGTCCCTCTGGATGGCATCCCTTCCTTCAGGTGTATCAACTGCACCACACAGCTTGGTGTCATCTGCAAATTTGCTGAGGGTGCACTTGATCCCACTGTCCATATCTCCTACGAAGATGTTCAATAGCACTGGTCCCAGTACTGATCCTTGGGGAACACCACTCGTCACTGGTTTCCACTTGGATCCTTCTTGAAAACATTAGAATTTTTCTGGGGATCTGTGGACTGTAGAGGCAAATATTGAAGCAAATATTGCTGGCATTTTTTGATAAGTTTGTGTAATCTCATAGCTCTAAGATTTCTTTTTTATTTCACCATCATGCTTTCCCCTGTGTAAAGAAATTGAGCCCTGTACCCACATGGGTCCATCACATTGGCTTCTTTGCATTTCCTCAGAATACAGCTGTAATGTCCATAAAGCGTCTCTTTCATCTTTAGAAATACTGAGACAACACATCTCCTGCTTCCCTCTTTGCCCAGTACAGTTGCAGATGAGCTGATCTTTACTGGTATCCCATCGCTCTTCTATGTGTAGGGACCTTCCTAGTTACAAATGGAAGTCCTCCAGCCTTCAGATTAAAGCTCTGTTTTCTGTTTTCTTTTTGATCCTAAAGGGCAAGGAGCTGCAAAAACACAAGCTCTTCTCCATCTGAGCTTTTCCCAGCAGAAACTGGCCAGGTAGTCATTTCAGGAAACAGGATGGTCCAGCTTTCAGAGAACTGATTTAGATCATAGATCAGATCTGCTGCCCTACACTGTAGATCAACCCAGTGTTTCTGAGGAGCAGCTACTGACAGTATCTGACCTAAAAATTAAAATGTTTTTAAAAGTTTCGGTCTTCAATGAACAGACTGGGAAAAGTAAATAGATGTGGCTTAGTCTGGACATTTTGTGATGTTTAAATTCTTGTGTATCTTGCGTGAAATATGTCAGGATTAGGAATTTCAAGGGATCAAACTGCTCATGACAATTTGCATGTGTGTCGCAAGAGACTCTTGCCATGTGATGTGAAAGAAAGTCTATTACTTTGAAAAGTGGATCATATGAATTCACTCTCAGCCTTTGACGACACACATAAACCTCTGCAAGGTGTGTATTGTTACTGTAGAACAATAGCAAATAAAATCGATGTTGAGCACATGTGCATACTTCATGTTCCTCTAGAATATGAGCCTTTTGGATGGCTGTGCCTTGCCTGGAAAATGTGGACCTGGACATTAGTTCTGAATTCTCAAGAGAAATAGCATTTTTGAAAATTTTTTTTTTAAATCTACTTTTGTAATATGTTATTTTCTGGTGCTGTATATGCAGGTTTTTTATGACTGGATACTATGTATGATGCCTGTTGCTGATAAGATTGACATTAATTTATTTATTGAAATAAAAAATGGGTTATTTTGCATTCTGATTTTGTGTTACTTGTTTATGGTCCTACATTTCTGAGTTGCTTTTTTAATATCAATATTATTTAGATGCAGACATAGGTGGGATTTTTGTAATACCTAGTGCTCTTCTGTTATTTCTAAAACACTGTATGGGAATGCAATGCTCCTAGTGACATCCTTAGATGAATTGTGAAACAAAGGTCTTCACCAGCTGCTCACTGAGGTATCCTTGTAAGACTAGGTCTGTGCAAGACTTTCTTTGTGACCGTTTGCTTGTTTCTTTCTGAAGAGTCTTTTTTTGGAACTCTGTTGCAGAACATAGAGATTTTCATGTTGTAATAGGAGCTTATTTGCGCAGAAAAAACACATTTTTGTACAAGGTTTTTCTTTAAAACACTGAAAAATCGTTTTGTGTTTACAAGTGATTTAAACAGTAAGAGAAATGGTATTTGATTTGAAATACATCTTTGATCCTCCAACATCTAGAGGTACCTAGACACCTTTATTTCTGCTTCACAAAGGAATAGCAAAGCACTGTCATATAGCAGGGTGTGAGAAAAATTGCCCAGTAGACTATATACAGGAGTGTTCTTTATACTGCAAATAAAAACCTATCTGCAAGGAATGTGTATGATCGGTTAGGTAATTGTTTGCATCACTACTAGTAACTGAATAATTTAATACATTTTTTTCTATTATAAAGATACATTTTTATGCTTGCAGTGACTATTAGCCCAATAAGAAAAGGATGGTTTTGGGGCATGGAGGATGTAGATGCTGGCACATCCAACTAACTCTACATGTAGGTAATGAAATCCTGCTCTTCAAAGTGAACTAGGATGGAGCTTCTAATGATTAAAGACAAAACACATGAGCCCTCATGGCAACGGGGTACAAAACCCCAGACTTTTTACTTTGTTGCACATGTCTTGTTCGAGTGCAAATTTCAGACTGACTTCTTGTTTCTGGGCTGTTAGGAATCTTACTGAGAATTGGCCCTGCCTGTGTCAGCCTACAACCTGCTGATCAAATTTATATCTGAAAAGGAGGTGCATTTACTTTATACCAAGGAGGATTCTGAAGTAGTTTCTAACTTTTAATCAAAATCTTAATCCTATAAATAAAGATATTTAAGTCGTTATTTTGCAGTTGAAGGCAGGTGCTCTGTATGACAATCTACCATGAAGAACAAAGATCCTACTGGAGGCAAGGATTTTTATTTTTTTTTTAAGTTGCAAGCTTAGAAATGCTATCTATTGAGTCTACTTAAAAAGTATTTTAGACTGCCTGTCAGATATGTCTTAGGGATTTTGGGAGTGCCTAACCAGCATCCTAAGCAGGTCCAAGTGAGATATAATGCTGGACCAACCCACAATACCAGAGCTTGCATGGACTGGTGGAGCTTTGGTGACTGGTAATGTTCTTATGAATAGCAAAGCTCTAAAGGGATTGTGTGGGTTTTTTTTTTCTTTTCAGGCTCATATTTTTAGGTTTTGATAGCTATTATGTAGATGTATAAAGGTCTCCCTTTTGGGTGGTTATTACCTCATTAAGTTATTCAGGCATTTAAGTCTGGTCAGATATTCCACAAGGGCACTGGAATTTTGACAATTTTAGGATTTGAGGACTTAAATCAGTGTGATTGCTGTTAATAATCATGCCTTTTTATGGAAAACTCCTGAATAACCTGGTGCATCAATTCCATCCTATTTTTGCATGTGTTGTGGTGTTTTGTGCTATGGCCTTGGTATCACAGGACCTCTAAGGTACATGTGTATCTTTAGCTGTAGCAACTTCTAATGGGCTGGTACCAGCATGTTGAAAATTTCTGCTGGCAAGTTGGTGTCTCTGATCTGACAAGAAAATATTTTGGTATCATTACCAAAAAGTGATGAAATGTTTCCCTAGTAAATGTGAGTAAAGGAATTATGTTAAGACCTTAATGCTGTACCGCAATGAGGGGAAAGAAATATGAGAGACAAGTTGCAAGTGGATTAATACTAGCTTTTACTTCACAAAGAGAGGCTGTGAGTTTTGTTTTGCTCTGAGGTTTCAAAGCAACAGAAATCATTTCAGTCCTTTTATTTGGGTTTCTTTTTTCCCCCTCAAGGTTAAATAGTATTATCCACATTACACATTTTCATAGATCCTGTTTAGATTTTGCAGCTATCATCTAGTAAGTTTCTCTTGTCACAAGAGCTTAAGGTTTCCAGCCTTATTCAGTTCTCTAAAAAATTGCTTTTCTTTAATCTTGATGTTCACTCAGGTAGGCAGTCATATCCATTTTTTCTATGAGAATCCCTGACCAGGGACATAAAGGTTGGGCCTGCCCCTGAATTCACATGTGTCAGCCACTTTCCTGTTCACCTGTTTGACCTGCCCTGGGCCTCCAGGATCCCCTCTGCCTGGAGAAACCATTTGCGACCTGGGCAGGGCATGATTGTGGCCCCTTCCTTTGGTACAGCAGTGCTACAGGGTAGCAAAGGCTGGAGTCGGGTTGTGCATCTCAGATGTAGCAGTAAAGGCTTGACCAACCCCAGCCAGGGGTTATTTGGTTGTCTAGTGTAAGACTGCTTTAGGCAGAGGAGGACATGCTCCCATTGTAATGGCTCCTAAGCCTTCTCAGTATTAATTGACTTAATTCAATTGCATGACTTGCAGGACAGACACCGTATAGAGTTTGTTATCTTTTAGGTACCTATGTTTTCCTCTGCAGTTTGTATAGGGATAAGTACTTATACATAATTAAAAATGCATTTGTTATTTCTCAGTGCAGATACATTTAAATGACTGCCTATTGAAACTGCTTGAAACAGCACACAGGCATAATTTTGAAAATATGAACTTGGAAATATTTTTGCCTTTAAAGTGAATATCTGATATTTTCTCAGCTTCAGCTGCATGGTTTTCCATAATTTATTGCTGCTATCATTGGATGAGTGGATGCTCAGCCATATATCACCTGGTTGTTCAATGTGATCCTTATCCTCTTTGAGAGGTTTTGGGGAAGGTGCAGTTACTCAATGAGGTCACTGTTCTCTTTGTGAGAGAAATGGCATTTTCCTGCATATATTAGGCTCAAACATTGTCTACTGAATAGAGTAATATTCTCAGCAATCAATGTTTACTGCCTACATAAAAGCATTTTGTTAATTTTGTGGCAGGTACATGCTCCACAATTAATTCTACCAGCACAAAGTTAGGGAAATGTATTGGATAAATTTTGTGTAGTAAAATTGTGTGTGAGTACAAGTGGTACTTCCACTGTGTCCTTGCTTATTACCATAAGTAAAAGTCTCATATGAGTGAAAATGGTGTACTGCAAAGAGATTGATCTGTCAGGTATCAGGTTTTGTTTCTTAGAATATTTTGATGATTGCTAATTTAGAATGTTTTCCCTAAAGTGCAGGAGGATATTGATTTGCATATAAACTCAAGCAGTCAGACAGATCCTACTTACACAAATTGTTGTTTGTTGGTCACCTTCCAGAAAAAAGAGAGAAAAAACAACTGCTCAATGCAGTGGAAGCACATTTGTGTCACTTGACTTGGGAAAAATCAAATATGCTGGCCAGAGAGCTGCATAGATCATGTAAAAGCCTTTAAGTAATCAAAAAATAAGTTTATCTTCTGAGACAAGCCGTCAGCTAAAAGAAGGAAGAAAATAGTATCAGATGAAGGTAATATGTGTTCCAGAGTAAAAGGGCTGCTGAAACAGTGAAGAAACTTTGCATGTGCCTGGAATTTTAAAATATATTTTGTTTATGTATAAAAGTCAATCTGGATAATTCTAAAACAATGTGATTAAATGATTATGGATCTTTAATTTTTTTTTGGGAGGTAGGGTGAGAGGACAGTGAACTGTCCACTGCCCTGGGCAAGAGGCTGTGGCCACACAGACAGGAGTAGCAGTGGGATCTCCATGCTGGCTCTTTTCCCCCTGGGCCTGAGCTGTGGATTTTGTCCATTCCACTTGTCCCAGTGCTTTGGGACAAGACTGAAGAGCAGCAGCCCTTTTTGCCCTTTCTACTGAGCCAAGAGCTCAGCGTTCTTTCAGCTCTAGAACACCTGATGACAAGAACACCAAGGGTTGGTGACAGGAGTGCCCAGAGCAGCCCAGAGTGGAGACGAGCAGGTGGGAGGGTGAGGGCTGAGGGGAGAGGCAGGAGGAGGATGTGGGGGGAGGGCCTGGGCAGGGGACAGGGAGAATGTGTGGCCTGACAGGTGGTGGCTGCTCTTTATCTTCCAGAGATGGAGGCTCAGCCGGAAACAGGAGCATCCTGTGGCACAGCAAGAGAGATGCCCTATGTGCTGCAGACCCAGTTAAGACATCAAGAGTTTGACTGGGCCCTGGTGAGGGTTTGCCCATGGAGAGCCAGGGTTGTTGTTGGCTTTGCTTTTTACAGCCATGGGCCGAGGCAGAGAAGGGACTGGTGCACAGCTGTCCTCAGCAAGAGAGACTGGCTTCCTGCTGCAAGGACACTGACCCAAGTTAAGGCATTAGGAATCTGAGAGGGCTCAGGGCAGGGGGTGCCCATGGTGAGCCAGGGTGGCTGCTCCCTCTGTTTGTTACCTTGCCTT
Source organism: Turnix velox (assembly GCA_013400935.1). Taxonomy (NCBI): domain Eukaryota; kingdom Metazoa; phylum Chordata; class Aves; order Charadriiformes; family Turnicidae; genus Turnix; species Turnix velox. The sequence continues at coordinate 72,475 of VZTY01006836.1, read as the reverse complement.
TTGCAGCCCTAGTGNAGACATTTCTGCAGCTTCCCACAAAGCCATTGGCCCTAGGACAAGAAGGACACACACAGCCCCACCTGCACCGCACCATGGTCCCAGAGGCAGCTGCAGACTCTCCACAGCCATGGACAAGGGCAGCCCTGTGCCACCTGCCCTCTCTCTCTGCAACTGACCTTGTATTAAACTTTTCTGACTCAAGACAGTTTCTTCTGTTTTGTCTGATCTTTTGGATAAACCTCCTGTGCCTTTCCCTTCCTGCCCCTCCTACATTGAATCTCTAGAACTTGATACATGTCTAAAGGTACATGTTTACCTTTTTCTACGGACACGGAGAATATGTATCTGTCTCTTATTTATGGGAATGAAGTGGGGAGATGATTGGAGGCTGCTCTCAGATCACATGGGTCCTTTCAAACCATGGCAGCCAGCCAGCCACAGAGCACACTTTGAGCCAAGATCTGTGTCCTTCAGTGGGTGGGATGAGGCAGAGGTCAGCCTGTGGTGCTCAGGCTCCATGCAGACCTCTACAGAGGATATCTGTTGTCATGGGTATGGCTTGGGTGCCCTGTGCTCTGTCCCTGGACATTGTCACCTGCAGCCTTCAGAAGAAAACATTTTGCTCTCCTACCCCTTTGTCTCCTAGAAAACTTCCACTATGCATGGAATTGCCTATCAATTCACATAAACATGCGGGTTTTTTCCTATTTGTCATCTTTCCATTGCAATACCATGCATGAATGTCAAACCCAGCACAGACTCTATACTTAAAGATTTCTTCCAATTACTGGTTAATAACAGCTTTAAAAAACAAAACAAAACAAAATCAAAACCAACAAACCAACTAACAAAATTGTCAAAAAATCATAAATGGCATCTTAGTCATATCACTGTGCTGCCAGTTGTGACCTTACTGTAAGTCCCTTCCATCTCCTACCATATCTTGATTCTATAATAATCCATAATATCTGAAATGCTGAGTGCATCTTCTTAGCGATTAGCATCACTGGTCTTATTTTACTTGTACAAACTTACTTTTGGTGTCCTTGTAAACAAACATTTTTGCTAAAAGTATGATCAACATTTTTAACAAAATTTCAAGTTAATTCATGTGAACTCTTCCATTCTGAGGTGCTGAGGATGACTGGCTATTATTCTTTTTATGCTTTTATCTGCCTGGTTGAGATGATTCCCAATCTCTAAGGGATCTTATTTTAGTCATAGGACACTGAGTCCCATGTTTGTCCATTGCATTGCCCAGGGCTTCTCTGCTGGGCTTCAGGCAAGTTTCTGAGACCTCTAATTCAGAAAAATTAGTATAGAAGTGAAGCAAGACAAGGACTTGTATTTTTTTTTTTTTACATTTAAAATGGTGCTTGTTTCTATTTTAGTAAAGAAAGAGTATATTGTTACATATAAACTGGACACCTGTCAATGTTTAAGTGCTATTTATTCTCTGCTTTCTTGCTGTATTTCTATGTCACCATATTAAAATCACCTATTGATGCCTCTGTTTCCATTCTGTCTGTGTATCATCAGATGAAACTGGAAGGAAGCCTCTTTTGAGAATAAAACTGCTCATACTTAGTAAAATGGAGGCCTGGTCTCAGGTGATGGACCCTCTTTGCATTACTCTTAAACAAATAATACAGGAACAATTGAATCCCACCAATGACAAACCTAATAATCAAAAAAGCAGCTCCTTCAGACTCAGATGATGCTGTTTTTGTGCACAGGGAATGATCACCAGTCTTTGGGTTGACTCAAGGTGGACTTGGCTGTTTGGCTCTTGATACACCTAAGAGATGGGCATAGACCTTGGGTGGCTCCTAAGAGTTGAGATGTTGTTATTGGACTCCACTGCCCTGGTATGTTGTCTTTCTCTGTGCAACCTATGGGTAGTTTTCAATTGAAATTTCTAGCTGGTTTCATGCTTGCCTAATCCTCCATTTGAATTAAAGTATCTGCAATAGACTTACAAAATATCTATGCCAGTAGTGTTTATACAGCAGGCAGCATGCCAAAGGCTTGAGAATATAACTCAATTATATGTGAATGCATGTATGAACTGAAATATAATTCAGTTGTGCTTACAGTATATTGCCTCTGCGACCATGCTTTTGTGCTTAACCTACAATTTCTTCACCAGAATATTTTATTTACCCTTTTCTGTTCCTTTTTTTCTCCTGACGCACTTTCATCTTCTCCAGTGTAACCACCCTTCTGTTTTTAATGGTACAATAAATCTACATTTAATTTTATGCTTTGTAGCCCTTAGATCTCACCCTGCTCTTTGCTAGCTACAGAAATGAGGAAGAGGCATCCAGTTAGTCTGGCTCAAGCTGCCCTGTGACATTGTTTTCAGGCAGGAGCACACTCATCCAGGTTCTTGCAGAGATTATGCCCATTCTCTTTAAACAGCAGAGTCAAAGTAGGATTATGTTGCTAGCTTAGTTCTTTATAAAGATCTTTACCATATCCTTGTGAGGGAGGACCTGACACTATAATAAAATGAAAAAAGCATCTGCTTTTGTGACACATGGGTCTCCCTGGCTTTGTTTTCACCGTTGCATGGGACCTTCATTGAGTCACTAATGCATTTGCTTTCTCATTTGTGAAGTCAGATGATACATTTCTACTATCCAGTATTTTGCCTTGTTTATCACGTCAAAACCCTTGGATTCAAGCTATTACAGAGATGAAAAATACTAAAAAACATTATTTCAGTTGTGTCTATGGGTTTTGGAAGACCTCAATGGATTTTGGAGGCTTTAGCAGCTCAACATTCAAGTAGATGATGGCATAATCCACTGTGAAGGTTCCTGAGTACATCCACATATACTGCCAAAAGAATAACTCGTAGCTATAGACTATACCTAAATGAATTTAGATGCCAGCTCATCACTTGCTTTACTTCTGTGAGCCTGGCTAGAGCCAAGGAATCAACTGCACAGTCCCTGTGAGTCCCCTGTAGTGTATTACTGCTCTGTCCCTTCTGTTAGACATTCCACACCTCCCTATGTTCAGTCCTTACAATTAGCTGTGAGCAAATAAAACAGTTCCTGGATCTGATAAACTTCCATAACTCATTGAATAACATGTAAGAGGTTCTTGCATTGAATCAATGAAAACGTAAGTGCTTGATGAAAATAATGGAATTTCACACAAAATGTGCCTCCTCACAGAAGTAGTTGCTACTAACCAAAAGATCACAAAAAGCAAGTTTTCAGCCAGAAGACTTCAAAAAAATAGGTACTCAAACTTGGTAAGTCAAAGAAAGAGAGCTGCTTTCCAGGGTATTCATGTACAGTCTGATTGCAGCTGGAGCTTTTGATGAGATCATTTTACAGAAGATGCACATTAAGTGCAATGTTTATTTTCAAGATACTTCAAAATTTGTCAGGATAGAGCAATTTCAATGTAGATGGTAGCTAGAGGCTCCACTGCTAAGCTGTAGAACTTGGATAAATCTTCATTTAATGTAGTAAATAGTTTTAGGTTTAATGCTTTGAAAAGATTGGGTTTGATTATAACTGTTTGTAAAAGCTTTGTTTAATACACCACAGGAAAAATACAATGACTAGCCTAATCATGCATAAAAATAAAAATGCTTATGATTTTATTATTTTCTGTAGAAAAGAACAAGTTTTCTATTATTTTCCTAGGAGATTATTTTTCTCAAAAAATGTAAACGGAGCTGTTGCTTCTTTTCCATCTTTATCTAGTATTACTAGGTCCAAATCACTCATTCTGCCATCTGTGGATAGTGGATTGTATATCTGAGTATTGATTTGCTTGCAATTGACTTGCACTGGATGTTGAACAAAGCTGTAATCAAAGGAGAATTTAAAAGATTATTTCTATCTTCAAAGACCACAGTCTCTTTGCATATAACCAGTCTGCTGATTCTCTTCCCTTAGATGTATAAGAACTGCATGGCAGCTACACTAAAAAAAGAAGAGGCTTATGATCATGAATGGCTGCCCCTGCTTGATAAATTGGAACAGGAGAAACAAGATCCCAGGTTATACTGGGAATCCCACGTTATGCTGGGAATGCCCTCAATCTTGTTAATTCTTTTGCTCAGCTCTGGTTGTAGCTGGTTGGTTTGTTATACAGAGACTAATCTTATGCAGTTGTAGTCAGTGAGAAACAGACCTCAGACTTCTTGCAATGGCTCAATTTAATTTTGCTTCAAAGAGGACAAAACCAAAATAATTGGAATGGACTAGTGCTGCTAGAAAACGGAGCATTGCCATGTGGGGAAGATGAGATGAAAAATGACCTTCTGCTTCCCGCTTTTCAACTACATGTCCAATATAAAAATTATTCTCTTCCTTCAGACCTCCTGTCTCCATTTAAAGAGTGGGATGTGGGCAGTGACTGGGTTGGATACACAGCAGTGTGGCTACCCTAGGTTGCACTGGATTCAGATGAAATCACACAGAAGCATTTTCCACCCCAGTTTGTTTGTTATCAAGGAGAGCTGACACACCTGCCTTCCTGCACTTAAAGGCAACTGGGTTTTAGTTGATTGCTGAACAGTGCTACAGCCAGGCATGCAGGAGCATCTAGAAAACTTGATATGCACATGGGATCGGGAGCTTGTGTTGGCAGCTGATATTGGACCATTTCTGCAAATGCCTAACTATATCCTATATTTAAAGGATCAACACACAGGTTAGCCTGTGACTAGTTTCTTACTCTTACCTGAATGAGGGAAAAGAGAATTAGAACGGGGATACAGAATAAGCAGGAAAGACTTTGTAAGTGGTGCCTAAAGGTTTTTTGTGCAGCAGTGTGTGATTGACAGATGAGCCAGGAAAGAATCGGACCCAATTGTGTGAACTTCAGTCTTATATCAGAGCAAATTGATTCCAGGCACAGAGAAGCTTCTGCAAAGAAAAAGAAACCAGAGCTGACTCATACCTCTATTTTTTCCACTCTCTCCATGACTTGACCCAGTTGCAAAAAGGAGAAGCAATTTTAAAACTAAACCTAAGAATTAGAACTAATTTTTGGGCTCACACAGGCTCATCCTCTCCTTTGTGTCAGATATCATCATTAAAATGAAAGAGAAATTCAAACAGAATTTGAGAACGCTTTTGGAAGAAAAGAATTTCCCAATTTCACTTTTTTATTCCATATACTTGGCTTCTGATTACTTTTATGAATTATTTTTTTACCCGTGATTTTTTTTATTATAAAAATTGTGTAATTTGAACAGAACAATCATCTTCTCTGACTTCCAGTATTTCAATATTGTATATTTTATTCTAGAATTTGAAACAACCTACATAATAAAGTAATAAGAAGAACTGTTTGTCTATCTTAGGCTGGGCTGAACGGCCTTTAAAATGATCCTAAATACCAGTATAAATGAATCCTTAAATTATTTACATAATTAAATTATTTAAATTCTTACAATAGAATTTGTGGTGCTGTTGCCAGATAGCCTGCAAATTTTGATGGATGGAAATGAGGACCGATTTACTTTGGATCAACAAAGAGCTCTATGGGCAGACTTCCTTCTGCCTCTAAGGTCTGCCAAGCTCTGAGGCTGCCAGTATGAATACTGGGATCTGCCCTAGGTTCTGGTTTCCAGAGGTCCTGGAGTTAAGCCTGAGGAGAGCAGAGGTCATATCCCCTCAGTGCTGGGAGCTCTGGAATGGTCTGATGTGTGCTGTATTTAATCCTGCATTGAATTTACATTCAAATCAGAGCTTTTGTACAAGCAGAATTGTACCAAAATCTTCTACCCTGCTTCTCTTAGGCCAGAGAAGAACACTGTGAGCTAGGATGTTGCCTTGAGCTTCCAAAATGGTTCAGTTGGTGTCTGTGGATTTCTGTGCAGTAGCCACAAGCTGGCAAATTTCTGATGAGAATAATTTCACTCGTTAATTAAATCTTTTAGCTAAATAATAACAGCTAAAAAACTGTCAAAGCATCTATTTAATTTTTTTAAAATTTTCATTCTCTCCTTGCCATCATGTACCATTCAACAATCACAGGTTTCTTGTGCAATCAGACATTCTTTTGTTTTGTGTTTTTAAGGCTGTTCCCTTGTTCTGGAGGCTTGTTGTAAATCTGATTGTTTTTATTTTTTTTTCCAAATAATTAAATGCTGCGGGTCAGAATGTTAGTTCAATTCTACTAAAGTGAAAAGAACTCTACAAACAGCTTATGGTTTGACCCAATATTCTCAAAGTAATGATCCCATTCAAAATCCACACCATGTCTGCCACCTTCAAGTCGGGACTTGGTTTACGTGTCGAAGTACAGGATGTCTATTGCAAATCTAATGATGCATATAAAATAACTATTTGAGCTAAGTGGAGCATTGCTTTTATTACAAGAAGCCATTTAAGAATTCTGAGAAGTGCTACTACTTAAGCTATGATTATAATGTTTATCTAAATGCAAATGAGAATATTACTGTTTATATAAAAGCTTGTAATTTTGTTTCACATAGTTGGTCAGGGAAAAAATTTTTATGAGCTTTCTGATAAAAGACAGCTTTCTAAAATAAAACTTCAATCAGTGCAAAGAATAGATAAGTTGAGTTCTTCTAATGAAAAATATTTGTTTGAAAGGACTGGTGAAATTTTCAGTTAGTGTTGTCTGTATTGGCTGTTTTGAACAGGTGCAGTACTTTGCTATATTGTGAAACAATAAATAAACCTGAATCAATACAAGTTCATCCAGTCTGCTTCTCTTCGCTTCCCAAGGAAGGTCTTCTTCTGTATATTCATGATTCATATGCTTACACTGCTGTCCTGTTTTCAGTAATGCACTTCAGCAAGTAAAATGTTGCATATGAAATAATTCAAAATAGCAGAAGTACAACTGCTACTTAATGAAATTAAACAGAAAGTACACACTAAACAGAGCAGGCATCTACTAGAGAACTCTTTCATGAAAGGCCTGTATGTTTAGACCAGAACCCATACTGAAGACATACAGCTGGTGTGGACTGAGGTTGGTGCCTGGGTCTCCACATAAATGGCATGAACTGCTCCTGAACTCCAGAGCTTTTATCGCAGTTCATGGGGAGGCAAGACCATGCAGCTATTGAGTGGATGGTGACTACTGTGCTTCTGATGTCCACTGGAGCCTGTGAGGCATGACCAGATACAACTAAAACTGTGGGAATAACCCATACTTTCACTTTTCTTAGTTGCCGATCAGAATTGCAAGCTACTTTTCTGTCAGTGAATTTGGCTTTTCTTGACCTTGGCCTAAAAGCTTAAGGGAGGAATAAAGTTTTAACCATGTGTTTGTAATGTGAGTGACATGCCCTTATGTTCTGTGGGCTGAATGCATGGAATTCTTCAGGGAAGGATAAATTAAATCTAATAGTGCTAAGCCCTGGTCTGGACTTTAAATCACAGAATCATAGAATCCTTGAGGTTGGAAGGGACCTTTCAGATCATCGAGTCTAACCATCGCTGCCAAACTCACCGCCAAACCCTGTTGCTATGGTATATGTCTACCTGTCTTTTAAATACTCCAGATATGGTGGCTCAAATACAGCCCTGGGCAGCCTCTTCCAAGCTTGATAAACCTTCCAGTGAAGAAATTTTTCCTACTATCCAATCTAAACCTCCTCTGACTCAACATAAGGCCATTTCCTCTTGTACTTTTGCATGATACTTCAGAGAAGAGACTGACCCCCCACCTCTATATAACCGTCTTACAGGTACTTTCTGAGACCAGTAAGACTCCTTTTCTGCAAACTAAATAAGACCAGTTCCTGCAGCTTCACTTCATAAGACTCTTGGTCTAAATGCTTTGGTGTCCAGCATAACAGTGGCTGTAATTTTCTGCCTTTCTTCCTCATAAACATGGTGGAAGAAGTATAAATTTGTCTTGAGTTATTGCTGTTTGGACCTGAAAGAGCACAGAATGACTTTTTCCATACAATTCGACCATGTTTCCAAAGTGGTGTCACAAGTCCTGTTTTCTTGGGGGTCAAGCAACATCTGGGAGTTTGCCCTGAATATTTCCCTTTCTCTCTCCATTCTCTCAGCCCTCATCTCATTCAAAAATGACATTCTCTCCATTTGCTCTCAGCTATTAGTAAGACTCAGGGTGACACCATCTTCCAGCCATTTCCATGCAGCTCCTTTTCTGTCTGCATTAGCATGCAACATGTGTTGTGGACAAAGCTCCTCTCGTTTCTTGGAGACAAGTAGCTTCATTTTAGTTTTACTCTGAACAAAAGGTGAATGCAGATGTTTTTGTCTTCAGCAGTCTTCATGCAGCCTCCTGGGGAAAAAAAGATGAATAATCACTTCCCTAAAAAGCACAGTGACTTCTCTTCTGAGCAATTAATGAATAAAAGCTTGCACAGCATTATTAACATGTAAAAGCTTTAAGATTGGCTAAAGGAAAAAGATTGGCTTGGGAAAAAGTGTGTTTCAAAATTCAATGTATATTAAAGTGTTTCATTACATTAAAATCTATCATGTCATATTATATACTATCAAAAATCGTCTGAAAGAGTTGGAGCAGTGCATGTTACTGTGCTGTTACTGGTATTTTAAGAGGCAACATATTGCTTTTGCTTGACACAATGCTCTATTGGTGACAGCTCAGAGAATTACTTCAAGAATGTGAGTAATTCCATCGATGCCAATGACTGACTTCAGCGGGAATGCCAACTGACATCCAGCAAAGCCTGGATGCAGCGCTGATGCTGGCATCAGGAGAGAGTGTTTATTTGACAGTCTGTCCCCAGTGCAGACGCAGGCACTTTGCGGGAGGCAGGAATAGCTCCTGCACTGCTCTTACAAGGTGTCTGCAGCTGAGAAGTCTTCTGTCTGCTATAAAGAAATTATACCAATTTCCTTCTGTAACCTGTGAACATTTCAGCAATCTATCTAAAAACGGGAGGAAAGCAGATTGGTAACTTTATTCATCTTAGACGAGCACTTGCCAGGAGAAGGGAAATACAAAGACTAATAATTACTAACATTGCCTGTAAAACTGCTTGTCTAAATAGCTGAAATTGTTGTTAGTGACTATTAAGCCCAATGACCAAGTGTTGCTATGGAGATGCTGTTTTATAAAAAGTCTTACTTAGCTACTTTCCATTCACTTTTAAACCATCATATGTAATTACTTATATTTCCCAAACTGAAGCTACAGAGTTTGGAAACTCATTACTTTTCTCAGTTCAATCCTTATGAAGCTAAACTTATTTACTTTTTTTCATTAAACTACTCAAATTCAGCATTTTCAGTTGAAATTGCAGAGATTAATAAAGGCTGTTAGGACAGGATAGAACTTGTAAAAATATTTTTTTCTCAATGGTTATTTGGAAGATGTTAGCTTTAACTTGTCCCATCAAAAATGTAGCACTCTGAATTTTCCATTTCTTGAATAATACTGACAACTTCTAACAACTGCTAAAAAATAACTTATATTTGAGACTTCAGCAACAGAAGCCAAAAAGAAGGATCAAGAAAGTCCAGAGATTTGCCTGTTGTTCAAGTGCTCTCTCTCTACTGAGTGAACAATGGTCACATCCAAAAATATGACATACTACTACAATAGCATTTAAAAAAAAATCAGGTTTGAAATCTTATGGAAAATAGTATATAACATAGAAAAAACCTGAATTTCCTGAGTTATAAGCACCTTCTCTAGACTGCAGTATGACAAATGACCAGCTTTGCTGCTTGAATCAGCATGGTAATTTTGCAGCATTTTCTGCCAGATCTGAAATTGGGCAGGCTGCTAGTTAGCTTGGGGTACCATTTCAAAATCATAGAAAATAAATGCAATGACATATCCAAAATAAATCCCCAACATGAAAAGCTGTGCACTTGGGTGTGAATTTTGCCATCTGGATAAGAATGGTCGTTAGCAGGGAGTCCTGCTGATGTTTGAGTTCAGTGACAACCTGAAAATGAACAAGTGACCCATGTGCAGCATCCAGATTTCAAAATTTTTGCAACTTTTCATGACAAATCTGCTTATACTAAGTAATATCAAGTAATTAAATGCTATACACATACAGTAGAAAGAGACAGCCTCTGCAGAAACACAATCCAAACATCAAGCTGAAGAGAGAAAGTAGAAAAGGGCAAAGGAATGCAAATGAGGGGTTTTTTTGCCCTGATGCATTAGCAGTGGCTGCTACAAGCACCAGTGCAGCAAATGTATGGGCTCACTATGAACTTTACAAAGATTAATCCTTTGTGTGTTGATGCCTCTACTTGCAGTCCTAGTGCTAGTGCCCAGGCTCCTACTGAGAGGAGCCTCAGTCACCCCCTGGAAAAGTAGTTGAGGGAATAAAATATTAAACATGAGAAGCTGAATAAACTGTGAATTGTTGTATGGGAAAGTGGGAACAACGTCTTGGATTTTCCTCATGGTGCTGCCTACTTAGGCAGGATAGTTTTGCAGTGAAGTACCACTGATATGCTTTTCTGTTATTTAAACCAGCATTACAAACAGATTATTTTAATGCCAATCCCATGCTCACAGACCCAGCGTATGAATTTTTTTTTTCACTTCACTTTTACTCTCTCTGTCAACAGTCCTGTGACTATTCAGATTTTTCCCCTTCCCTCATTAGAGTACCCTGGTGTAGTTACAGGGAGGTGCAAATCACAGAATGGTTTGGTTTGTAAGGGACCTTAAAGATCACCTACTGCCAACATCCCTGCCCCACGCAGGACTACCTTCCACTAGGCCATGTTACTTAAAGTTCTTTTCAGCCTAGCTTTGAAAAGCTCCAGGGATGGGGCATCCACAGCTTCTCTGGGCAACCTGTTCCAGTGTCTCACGGGAATGCAAACACCTTTGACACATGGATATTTGCAGAATGCAACATTTGCTAAGAGAATTAGAACAAAACCAGCTGTTCAGACTTTAAATGTGAAATTATTTGTGTAATCTGAGTACTGGCTTAAACCCAGCCTTTGTAAGTTGACTTGATTTCTGTGACTAGATGGAGGGAGAATGAAAAGTATGACTGCAACTGAGTTGAACTCTGCAGCAATGTGAATATTTATTCAAACATGCTAGGCTAGTGAGGCATTTACTAGGTTTCACTTCCATTTGCAGTTCAGTACAGAAAGTGTTTGTAGCAATTTCAGATTGTAAATCCTCTCAAGCAGCTTGTACACATTTGATGATCATGATCCACTTCTACAACATGATGCAAAACATTATAGTTTTCTCTCATAATGGCAGCATACTTATACCATCCCTTCTCCTACCAACATTTTCTCTGAAACTTAAATTTTGGTTTTGAATTGCTGTAGAGGCCACTCTGATCTGCAGGAGGCAGAAAAAACCCACGTGTTGGGTGTGAATTCTCACCTTCACTGGGGGTGTCTAAGAAGAGATGTTCATCCTTGCACACATCTCCAGAAGCACAGCCTCTGAGGGGGATTTTTGGAAAAAATGTAAAACTTTTGCACTTTCTATTTTGAAGTACAACTAAACTCTGGTGTCAGTCCTAAGGTTCTTAGAGGAATCCTCTTTCTACTCCCCTTCCACTCCCAGTCACTTCCTTATAGGGCTCAGCAGGCAGCCAGAAGATACAGACACATCTCCTTCCTCTGCCCCTGGTGCTGTTACATGAAAGTGGAGGAGAAAAAAAAATACCTTTTCTCTCAATCCCCAGTCTTTTCTCCCTTTCTGTGGAGAAATATAGTCTTAGAACCTTGGAATATGCCTTTCCTAATGCAAATACATTCACAGGTCCTCTTGAGTGTAATATATTAAAAGTGAAGTTTGGAATGGAACTGCCAAGACAGATTTCTTTTGAGACCATGATTTGGATGAGGTTTTGTTTTTCAAATTAATCATAAGTGTATTGCTTTACTTTCTTAGTAATTTTTTTTCTGCTTACTGATTTCTGTAGCAATGCACCATGATGCTCTTTCTTGGTGAAGGAACATTGCAGCATGGAGTATTTTTCTACAGTGTATTAATAAATAGGTGGTTTAGTCAGTTTTAAACAAGAAAAAAGAGAAGAAATCAGAAGTCTCATAGGATTTCACTTACTTCAGCACTTCAGTTTTATATAAGGATGGCAGGAGAGTAAGTTAAAAAACTGCAGATAGCCCTGCTCTTCCTGATTCTTGAGTGTTTTAGCCTCATGAGATAGTTTTTTTCAACCTAGCTTTTTTGTGTGCACAGTGTATATAAGCATTTATATTTAGCCTGCTTCTTCACCTACCAACCCCAGCAGTTAGTTTCTAAACTTCAGGGAACAGGAGGAGAAATAAGATTTTAAAAGCCTGACACATGAGTGATGCAGTGCAGGAGAATGGCAAAAGGAAGGGAAAATTGGTGATACAAGGATATTGACAGTCCAAGTCTGTAACACACAATGTTTAGGCCAGTAGCTTGGAGTGCGCAGCCCATCTGGCATTAGCATTGCCTCAGGGAGGCCCTGGTTTGTTTGACCTTGGAGTTGTCATTTTTTGAATAAGCAGAATATGGGATAATACTGAGGTAATACTTTCCCTCCTGAGGAAGATGGTGCTTATTAGCAGTTTTTACATGTCATTATTTTGTTTATCATGGAAAACAGCCTCAGAAAGATCTGCTCACCTCAGTTCCCTGAGCACAATTAGATGTTGAGGGCCTATGGGAGCAGCAAGTCAGGAGAAGCAGACCATAAAAATTAGGGAGAGAGTGTTTCATTAACACAGAGCCCCTGCAAACATGTGGCAGCAAGGAGCAAAGACAATTTTCCTCCCTAATGTACTCCTTCCAGGAGCATCCTCATGGTACTGCCCAGGTGGGCCCAGCACCACTGGGCAGTCCACTCTACCTCTGCCTCAAGACCAGAGGTCTCAAATAGTTCCTGGTTAAACAGCTCTTGTTGCAAAGTGTCACTTCAGCAAGACTGACCTGTTTAGTCAATTTGGTCATCATTCAACTTGGGTTTGCTCTGAAAAAGCACTTTTTTGAAAGTTACAAATAAAACATTTCAGCAATGGCACTTGGTTTTATAGCTTTTGAAAATTAATTTTTAATAGTGCTTTCTGGCTTCCAATTCGTTGTCTCAGGATTGTGTATGGGATCAGGTATGAAACAATTAGCGACCATTTAAAACTAACACTTAACAGGGATTGTCACGAATATACCCTTAACTTTAAGGAGGACCCATTGTAATAATCTACAGCCCAATTCCAGTATGATGAGCTTCAGAGTTTCTTCTGTATTTTTAACTCCAGTGCTTAAAATAGGAATTCTCACTCAGTAGAACACCTTTACACATCAATGTGCTCATTGCTGAGTATTCTGGAAAACAGCTGCTCGGATGTGAAGAAGTGTATTTCACTGAAAATGGCTGCTGCTCATGGAAGCAATGCAATATCGTGCTCTCAGTTAATATAAACTGCACTCAGAGTATTAAGCACAAATTTATCAGAACACTATCAACTCCAGAAAAACGTATGTGAAAATGAAAGTGGCAGCCTCAGTAATATAGTAAGTAGACATATAGTGGGCATGAGATCTGTGAAAAACCAGTACCTCAATGCATTTATTATATAATGCAAATTTAAATAATATATTGCTTCTGACTACATTGTAGCAGCAGCAAGTGAAGTTTTAAGTGCATGAGTACAGTAATTACCCATAAAGAAACAAGAAATATGACAACACCAGTAAATCATATTTGGAAAGTTGTTTTTTTTTTTCAAAGAATCTTGACAGTTAACTACCCATTTTTCCAATTAAAATGTGACTTGAATGTCTGGTTTCCTTGAGTTTGTATCAAAATCCCTGCAAAAACCACAATTCTTTTAATCCTAAAATCAATGACGAGCATATTTTTAGCTATTACAAAAATTAGTAAATTATGAATATTCTCCAAAATAGCAATCTGAAGCACTTACCCTTGGAGAGCATGGAGTTAAAGTTCTAATCCTCTGATGAGAATAAGTGTCTCAGACCCCACTCTGCTCCATGATGCACAGAGGCTGATCCTAGGTTCAACATTGTCTCAATAGGAGATTCTCCTGGCAAGGCTGCATGAACATCTGAGTTAGAAGGTGTCAGGAGATATATATTAAAAAAAAAAAAACAACTAACATTTGAAAGTGTCACCAGTATATTAAATTCAGAGTTTTCAACAATTCTGATAGTTTTCAATAGAGTGAAGAGAATTAACCTCCTAGAAATGTCCAGTGTTTCCTTTAATTTTATCCACTCAGCTTCATCCTGAGGAATCTAACTTAGATTTGAGTACATCACGACTACTTGGTTACAGCATATTTCCCCAAAAGACATCACAGTCTTCATCTGAAGAGAAATGAAATTTTAAGCTGATGTCATCAAATGATGGAAAAGCCACCTCCTTCCCAGATGCATTCTTAATCATAATTTTCATTAACACCTCATCTTTTCATTGGTCTGTCTGATTTCATTGCCCATATCAAGCTTCACCATTCCTCATCTGCCTGCTGTCCCCAGTAGATAATAGGTATCTACTTTGAGATTATGGATTAAAAACATTCAATAGTGTTATACTTTGTTGTGATCCCTGTGAGCATCTTACAGGCATGCTGTTATTTTGCAAACAGTTTAGTTGACCTTGTTGTTTATCATATTCAATCAGTCAAATATAAGATTTATTTTTGTATTTTAAATTTTGTTTTGCTCTTTATCTGGAAAAGTAATCTATATTCTTTTTGCTCTAGCAGCTTAGGGTTTATTCAAGCCTTTATATGAAGAAGTATATTCTGTGCTTTGACACAAATGTTTATTATTAATTTTTACTCATTAAACATTAAAACTGTACTTCTGAAATAACATTAGCCAGCAATAATTCATTTGGGGCAGTAGCTATTTCCTATCTCAGATTCTAAAAAATCTGTAATTGGTATTTGCATTAGAGTTACCCTGTTACTTGGCCTCAGGGAAGTCATATAGCAGCCTACCAGTATCTGAAGGGGGCCTACAAGAAAGCTGTAGAGGGACAGATTGCAAGGGCATGCAGTGGTAGGACAAGGGGCAATGGTTTTAAACTAGAGCAGGGCAGGTGTAGATTAGAAAGAAGTTCTTCACCAATGGGATTGGTGAAACACCAGCACAAGTTTCTGTAGGTTACAGAGGCTCTCCTGTAGGTTACAGAGCTGAATACAGGCTTTGAATACAGGCAGCAGAACTCATGCGAGTTCCATGGGAGTGGAATAAGTGTTGTAGAGCCTCCCAGGGCTGCTAGAGCCTTGTCCCTGTTTATCTTCAGATAACCCAATTGAAGATATGGATTAAGAACAACCAAAAACTTTCTGAGACCTGTAAACTTTCTAAGTTCCTTGTCAGTCTGTGCTCAGTACTCTGTCAAGTATGTGCAATGAGTCAGATTATTTTCTGATATCCCCTTTGTAGGTAAGCTTTGAATAATGGAGCAAGTCATGCTCCAGCAGATATGAAGATCATTTTAATTACCACTCCAGCTAGCTTTCAGTGAAGAAATTTCAAGTATAAACAAATTCCTTTGATTACTTGTATTGTTCAGCAAAGTCTATAGATCTCAACTTCACAGCATACACAGATCTGCTTTGCCTCACTGAGGTTTTGTTTGGAGTGTTCAGGATTTTAAAAAAGCTAAAGTGCTGCAGAGCTGTTTGTTATTAACAAGCTGTTTTGGTAATATACAACAAATATGTGCTAAAAGAAGCTAAGCTGACAGTGTCATAGTGCTCTCAGTACTGCCATTTCCATGAACTTCCTCCACTGCCTTTGTACTCATAGAACGTCATCAATACAGACAACAGCTGCCTTAGTCTGTCAGGATGGTCAAGTGCTGACATGTGCCTACTTCAGATTCTGAGATTACAAGGATGGTTGAATACTGCAAAAAATGGTAACTTCCAATGAGTCCAACAAAATTGCTCTTAATAAATTACTTTCTACTTGCCATCAGTGTAAACATTTAAATATCATGCCAAAGTGTGAGCTACATCCAGATTTCCTTGGAGTAAAGTTGGCTCAAATGTTGACCTTTTCTGAACAACTGTCAAAATGAAAGTTTGTAAGGCACTTGTTTATTGACTAGCCTGTCTTGCACATAATCATATACTTCTCCATTCTGCAACTCATATGCAGAACTCAGTTCTTCTCGAGTCATGTGACACAGAATATTCATAGGTGTGTGGTTTCATTTCACTCTGCTTACCACATGAAAATAGTTCTGTTTCAACAGCTGCTGGTGTTAAGTGTGTATGTTCATCACAGGGATTCAGCTCATCAACTGTGGCATTTGTGGCATATTAAGGCACGGACTCTGAGTGGTGATCAATGACACTTTATTGAGCTGCTTTGCCATTTATGTAACAGCTTGTTAGCAAGCAGTAGTTTTCTATCCTAGCACTTATATTTTATCAGTTCCTTTGCCAACCTAAAACCTACTCACTGCAGGGGGGGGGTGGACTAGATGGACTTTGAAAATCACTACCAACCCTAAGGGACATCTTGAGCTAGATCAGGTTGCTCAGAGCTTCGTCAAGCCTGGCCTTGAATGTCTCCAGAGATGAGGCCTCCACCACATCTCTGGGCAACCTGTTCCAGTGCCTTTGCATGATATGCTGTCCCTTCAGTGTGTTGACATCACCACTCAGCTTGGGGTCATCTCCAAACTGAGTGCAGGTGCACTCAGTTCCACTGTCATATTTAGACTTCTAATTCAATGTTTGTCATTTTCACAGGAGTATCCTCTCTGTAAACCACATAGTAATAATGTGTACTGCACCATGGAGGCTGAGTATAATGATATTTAAGGGCATCTTGCTTGGGGAAGAAGTTTTCTTCCTCCATATATTGAACATGCAGCATTTTCTCTGAGGAAAATCTGAGAACAACTTCCTATGGATCCTAATTTCTGAAGCAAACATGTTACTGTCTAGCTCTGCATTTCATTGCTCTCTGCATCATGGCATATGTATGTGGCAGAAAATGATACTTCTCTGTTCCCTATCTTCTGGTAGCATCCTCTGGCAGACTTTCAGGAATTTTTCATGGTTCTGCTGACTTCGAGCCATGCAAGGGTTTACACTTAGATCAAGGGAGACCCTGGTGGATCCTACAGGCTGTGATGTTGCTACAAACTCCCTCCTGAGGTACCTGATTTATAGCCCAGCTCCTTCACCATCTTTGCACAGAGAATCTTTCTCTTCCTCATCTCTCCAGAACTGCCTGGAGCCCTTGTGCAAACCTGCAGGCAATGGTCCTTGTTTTGAGAAACATGCAAAGGCTCTCACAGTAGCTTTCCTTACAAATGTTTTAAAGAAGAGGAATGGTTAGGAAAGCTAAGGCATAGCCAGGACTATATTTATCACAGGAATTGAAGAATAATCGAGAATTATTCAGGTATGTTAGTCAGAAAAGGAAGACAAAAGCAACTTTCCTCTCCTGTTAATTAACACAGGGAATTTGGTAAAACTGACATGAAGATGGCTGAAGTTCTCAGTGACCTTTATGTCTCAGTTTTCACAGTCAGTTGCTCTTCCTACATCTTTCCAGTCTCTGAATGTCCAAAAAGAAAAAAATAGTGTGCAAATTCTACCGAATTGTAGCCCAAGCAATAGACAAGATTTCTTGATCAGGATAGTGCTTCAGAGTGGATCAGAGATGATTAAAGTTGGAAAGCGGAACATAATATTACAATTATTTTAGTAGTAACTTCAGCTCTCCCTACAAAAGGTTTTTCCTTCAGGCATCTGAATGGCAACTGGCATTCCCACAAGTATCTTGCATCTCAGCATGTATAAATCATCAAAACACTCAATGAGAAAGGAAGAAAGCAAAAAGATAGAAAAGAGCAAGCAGAGAAAGAAACTCAAAATTGACTCTTCACCTATGGCTTCCAACCCTAATAAACAAAAAAAGACCTCAAGGCATGAGAAGCTCAAGTCATTGGTATGAAGTTGAGGGGCTGTAGGAGAAACTTTCTAGTGAAAGCAGTTTGTCTGGTTTCAGGAGGAGGCATTTATTCCTTCGGGGCATTGACAACAAAGCCAAAAACCATTTGGAAATGACAGTTCATCATCTTTCTCTTCAGTCTCCACATGTGGAGAGCATTGTCATTTTCATCTTCCCCATGAGCAATATTCAAAGCTGCAAGGAGAAGGACGAGAAAGAGCTAACACAAATAGAGGTTTTGATATTTATGTCCTCTTGATGCTCCTTATTTCCTGGAAATTCAAACATTCTCTCTCAATAACTAGACAGATGCAAATATGCAACACCGCAGAATAGGCAAGGGACTTGTTCATCAACAGAGTTTACTTTGTGAGAGCCTCCCCTGTAGCATGGTACTAGATCCCAGTTGCACCCCAAGTTTGATGCTACCTGAAAACTTGCTGCTCTCTCCTCTTTTAGGTCAGTGATAGAGATGTTAAAATAGGGCAGTTACCAGGATATATCTCTTTGTTACTCTTGTTGGAATTGACCTCCATATTGAGTACAACCTATTAGCCATGTCACCACAACTGTCAAAAAATGGTTTTACTCAACTGCTTGTCCACCCTTCCATACCATAACATCCTCACAATGGTTACAAGGGCATTGTGGGTGGCACTGCTCTCCTTTCATCAAGCAATGCAGTAATTTTACAATAGAAGGCCATCAATTCAGGTGAGTCCTGTGTCTTCTTACTTGTCCCATACCCTCAAAGATGATCCCGTAGTTTTAAAAGCCCTGTCAAAAAAACCCAATCCCTATCAAAAATGCCAGGTGTGGAACTAGCTGTGGATCTGCAGGATTTCTCACATTCTCTCCAAGCCCTTCCCCTTTGTTGGCAGGACCAAGGAGAAGATCACATGGGATTTCATGATCTTGAACATCTCCACTAGAGTCACGTACTCACTCTAGTCCAACTCCAGCTCTTCCTTGACAAATTGCTAGTGTTGCTTTGTTGGAGAAAAGAGTGTTCATCCAAAGGCTAGCTGAATCTCAGAAGCTGTTCTCCTTGCTTGTACACCTTAGCTAGGCAATTTTCCTTGCCACTGGCTGGCATGGTTGTGGTCTTGCCTCCTTCCCTCAAGAATTCTCTAGAATGACCCTTCTCCTCTAGGACGCACATCTAGTCTGCACCATTTTTTACACTGACATTACCTGCCAGTTCTGTGAAAATACTAAAAATAGAGGGCTCTGTTTTGGTGGGATTTAGGGCAAATAGTAACATCCACAGGATCTTGATGGCTGATTGCATGACACATGTTTCAAACTTGTAGCAGTAGTTCAAAACTCCCATGAATATATATATTCCATATATATGATAAATACACAAAGAGATTATTCACTCAGAACCATTCAAAAAGAGAAAAACAAGCTAAAGTAAACAAAAGGAATCACAACAAATAGCTCTGTTTTTATCCCTAAGAAAAATATCCTCCATTGCTCACCAGCTGCAAAATTTTCCCCAATAAGTTATGTTAACAGAGATTATTTCACACCTATGTAGGAAATGTATCCCTGTACCCTGGATGTACTTCTTAATTTGTATAGGGATGTCAGCTCTCTTCTCTTACATTAGTTTAGTTCTGAAGGATGCTCAGCATCTCTTATTGAAAAAGTAATGTAGCCACCCTTAGGTGATTGAGACATACACCAGCTGTTCATTCACTTCCCTTAAGCTGGTTGAAAAACATTCAGAGCCTTCTATGGGGTAAGCCTGTCAACTAAGTATCCAGTATGTCCAGGTGATGGGATGACAATAGGTGTTTGGGCAAATGGGCTGTCCTTCTTTTATCTAGGACTGTGGAGACAATATTTCTGGAACAACCTGAGTCACTTTTAAGAGTTAATAACCCTAAGTTACTCCTTCTGGGCTACGGCAGGAGCACATACCCACTAAGGCAGAATGCTTTTCAGCAATCGCTGTACTTTTTATCAACACTGAATATCCCCAAAAGGAAGAGGTCATCTTTGAAGACTGCAAGAATGTGCCTAAACCTGGAGCAGGTGCTCCTATACTGTGTAGGAAAGGTAAATTCAGTGCTCAAATCTCTTTGCAGAACTTCAGAGCTTCCTCAGAGGACTTACTCTTGGACTTCATCTCCTGTTTCTCCTTGATTAAAGCAAGGCAGCACAAGGCCATTGAGAATTTAGAGTGTAAGTTGTAAATAATTGTAATGGGTTTTATGGGATTATTTCTTAGACACATTCCTCAATATGAAATACTTCATGCAGAACCTTAAATCTCAGTTATTTCTGTCCTCCTCTTTTAAAAAGATTCCTTTTTTTTACTATGAAACATTTATATCAAATAAAAAAACTGTTGCTTTATACCAAATTGAACTCATTAGCTTCATAGTCTTGTTCAGCTAAGATCCCAATTAATCCATTCTACAGGGGAAGGATGTTGCAACAGGATACACACAATTCTAAAGAAGAAATTATGAGCAGCCACATATTGCACTGGGCAAGCACTGGGCAAATATGAAGAAACCCAAGTCCATGCTGGGAGGGAGTTTTCATTAGGTCTCAGTTTTCAGGAGTTTTTCTTGAAGGAGTGGGATCACAAGTGCTATCCAGTGCTCAGCTTCTGTTTCTGACTGTGGCAGAGTTTTGATGTTTTCACCTGAGTATGGTCAATTTGCCTACATAAGAAGGAGGAAAATATTAGGGATCAAGGAGTTATGTTGGCACCCACTGTACAGAGACAAGTTCTCATTCAGGGCCTTGCTCTGATTTTATACTGTTTCTCCATCACTCCATTTATAATTCCATTTGGAATATTACAAGATGAAATCAGGAGCTGAGTGGGATTTTTTCTGCTTTCTACCAGAGGATGTCACAACAAACTAATTATCTGCTTCCTGTATTTCTCTGCCTTTTCCATGTACTTTCTTTCAGCATTACTTAATGGTGTGAAATTTTTGTTTGTGGGGACTGATACAGGCCCAAGGTACAGGGCATTAAGTACATTAAGTACAAACAAGGTCCTTAACGAATTTCTGGAACCCCTCCTGTTCCCCTAGCATGCTCAGCTTGCTTGGAGGAGAGTCCTTGGGTTTTTTTGGTCATCATGTCTTGGTTTCATCTGCCAAGGAGAAGGCATTTGTGGGGTGATGTGAGATCCTGCCCAGCACCAATACTTCTAAATGAATACAAAAGTTGGTGGCATCTCTTCAGCCATGACCTGGGATGTCCTAAGTGCCTTTCTTCTCCTAAATACCCAGAAATTGGGAAATGCCCATTGGAACTGTGCTCCTTCTAGGATCACTGAGAAATCAGTTTTGTGAAAGTAAAACAGCCTCCTGCTGAGTATCTGTAGTGGCTTTTAGCTGCGCTCTCAGAGCTCCTCCAGAACACTTCTGAAAAATAAAAATGAAGAAAAATGATGAAAAGTAGTTCACTGTAACAACATTAGTATTTCACTGAATTTGGAGAAGAGGTTATTTTTGCTTGGTTTGTATTTTCTTGCTACAGGAGAATTGAAGTGAAGGAGCACAGGAAGAGCATAGATGTGAAGCAGTTTCAAAGACACTGAGTCAATATTACAAACACTCATTTTTAGAGTTGAGTGATATTCAACACAATGAGATAAAATACAAGGGCTGGGTTGAAACTCCTATGAGCTTCACAGCAGCATTTCAAAGGGACACTTTTTCTCCAGAAAGGGAAAGTTTTACTATTTTTGCCTGACATTTAAGTACCTTTGAACAATATTATTATGCATAATCTTTCATTCTTTACTCTTTAGACAGAGATTTTTGACAGAATACATCCCTTTTCCAGCATAGTCTCTGAAGTTAAGGAGTTTTGTAGCCCATTAACATTTACAGAAAATTCTGTCATAATTGTAGGAAAATTCTGAATGCCAGAATCACCATGGGATTAACTAATTCATATTTTGAAAGCACCTTAAAGAAGAAAAGAGCAAAAAGAAAACACATTTTTCTACTTTTTATGCAAATTACAGTTCCATTGTGCAGATTTTCAATTTAACTTAATTCCAAAAAGATCCCCATACAGATCTCAGCTTAGTCATGCTTTACAGTCAAACCTGTTCAGCAGAGCTGTCAAACACAGCTGGATGGTGTCCTGAAGTAGGACTGTCCTTAAAGAGAACAGCTTGTAGAAATTCTCATTCTGGGCAGAACAAGAGATATTGGATGTTCATAATAAAGCTTCCATAAATTCATTGTCTTGTCTCTTAGTGCTCAGAGCTTGATTGCAGAATGCAAGTGAGTCGTCTCTGAGGATCTCTCCACATGGGTCTACAGGACACAACAGAAAAACTAAGAAAACACAGGCTGAGTTTATTAGAAAGCAGCACGACCTCACTGGTGGGCCTCAATAATGGAACATGCCTTCAGAATACATTAAAATTGAGTTTAGCCCTGATAAGCAAATAAACAGACCTCTTTTGGGTTTGTTTTGTGGGTTTTTTTCCATCAGAAAGATTCAGACATTGGTTTCTCAGTTGGCTCTGCATTTGGTAATAAAAGTTTTCCAGTTGTGCTACAGAAAGTGTCAGATCCAGACTGAGTCAGAAGCACTTAATTAAGAATTATGGTATCTAAATGTGAGAGCCTGGAGAAAGGCTAAATGTCCCATATAATTACTGCAGAAAGCCAATTAACGAATAGACCAATTAACTAAGTGGCTCCCTGTCTCTGCTATGAGAAAGTCAGTCTTTTCACTGCCGCTACAGAGTCAAGAAGCCTCCAAAACCAAATCAGTGGTAAATGGCATGAATGAAGGTACTTAACCAAGGTGAAGAATTTCCAGTATCTGAGACCTTGTTTTCTAGAAAATGCTTGTGCTTTACTAGCAAAGAGGAAATCATAGTCCTGGGATCAAAATCCTTCAGGTTTGCTTCATCCTAGATTAGTGAGCTTGCTGTAAACGTGGGCAATCTGTCTCCTGTGTGCTGTGCCATCCCCCTGCTGCAGTGGGAGAGGACCCCGAGGCATTGAATTATTATGAGAAAGGGAGTGTATGTCAATGTTTTGGCTTGAAATCAGTTCAGTGCTATCAGGTTACTCCAATTAGGGTTTCCCAATGTCTTCATGAGACATTATTGGCAATGCCTCCCTCAGATCTATTTACGATTTCTTTCTGTTTCTGATCACAAACCATCTGAGGACCCTCATGGGCAACAAACCATATTGCTAAGCTGTATTTCAAAGAATATGTTTTCTATATTTAGCATACTAAAACAAAGTATGTGAAGTATTACTAATACTAATAGGAAGCATAGTAAGAGTAGTATTTTGAATACCCTAATGTATAAATGCTAGTGATTTTTAGAAAAATAACTCTCAAATATTTTTAGACACCCCTGAATTTCTCAAAATTTATTTTTAAGTGCCATGCAGATTCCAACTGTTCACTACTAGGAAGCACTTCATCCTCTAACACCACTACCTGGTAGAAAAGCTGAATCACTAGAGAAACTTTCACGTTGCCTTTTGACTTGCCTTTCTTTCTCTCTAATCAATGGCTTTAAAGAACTATTCTAGAAAATGTGTTATGTACAACAGTAATAATGGAAGTGAAACACAGCTGCAGTTTAATGGTGGCCAACAAGAAATTATCTGTTTCAATGTGTTCTTAACACATTAGTATTGTTTTTAGCCTTTAGAAAAAATCTGGTTATCTGCAATTGTGAATAGCAAATCATGTAAACCTGCAGAACTACACTAAAGATTTGCCTACAAAGGATCCCATGTGGAATCTCTATTACTATCTTAGTTTGAGGTAAAACAGAACCAATTCTCTCTTCAGCAATTTTACTTTGCAGCTAAGCCTCTTCTCACTAACTGAACTTTTTGAAATTAACAGCATATTGTTCATAAAACTGCTCATTCTCAAAGAGATGAGGTCTGGTTGTTTCTAACTGATGCCAAGGAGAGATATGCAGAGAAGCCCTTGCTTATACTTACTGTCATGACAGTCAAGGTCAGCTCACTGTTATTTGCCCCACTAGAAGGTCATAAGCAGAACAGTGTAGAGGGGTTGCACTTGTGGGGAGGAGCAGGCAGTACTGGAGAACCAAAATTGGCCACGAGGGATATTCCAATCCATCTGTCCCATGCTCAGTATGAAAGCTGAGGGATCAAAGAGACGGCCTCTTATTTTAATGGCCAGTGTCTGAGGAGGACTCTGTCTGATCCCAATCCATATGTTCTTGAACCCAAATCCAAAATCCAGTTCCTGTCCATCACTGAGTACAATCTGGTACTTTCCTCATGCCTGCCAGTGCTGTGATCATCATCCTGGGAGCTCGATTTGTTTTTGTAAATGTTGTATATGTATTCTTATTTTATTTTAATTATTTTATTAATATTTTTATAGAAGTAGTTTTTTCTAAACTTTTCTGTCTCTCTTTCTCCTCTCCTTGGAGGGAGAGGTGGGGGAGAGCATTTGTTTCAGTGTCCAGTCTGGCTCAAACCACAATTGCTCTTGATCTCAGTATATCTTGATTCAGTATATTAAAAGCAAAATCTATTTGATCTGTTTGCCTGCCATTAGGTTTTCATTCATGTTTCTCAACTCCATGCAATAGAAATGTGCAATTTAAAAAATAAGAAGAAAAACACAGTAAGTAAGCATGTCTACTAGATTTTCCATTAGTGCCTTCTGCATTGCAACATGCTTAACAGTGGTGACATAAATTAATCTCAAAAGGAAACATTCATGTAAAGCATGAAAAAGCTTTTCTCTGGATGAATGTAAAGACTGTTAGAATTTAACTATCTGATCTCTGTGCATATTGTAATGGCTTCCTTTACACCTTTTTACCCTAAGCCATCTCTACAGTCTCTGTTAGTGGTGTTATTAAACTCAGCTTCCTATTTAATTGTGGACAAAATTTATATCCAGTCTGATTCAGTTCAAACAGGGCAGATAAAAGAAGCTGAGAGTCTCAGATCTGGGACTGTCATTCATAGGCTGCTCTGATGGATTATTTTTCTGCACTCGCCCCCTGCAACCTTCACAGGCATTGAAAAATAACTGCTGCTCAGCTCTGTCAGCTTGGCTCTCCTGGATCTGACCTTGATAGAGAGTAAAAAGGGAAAGTAACAGTTATGCCCGTCACCAGACCTGGGGTAACCTTAATCAAAAAACAAAGGTGTGAGAGAATCAAATGTGTATGAACCTTCTAGCATAGCTCAAATTGCAAAAATGCTAGGGGATGGAAAGTGACATAAACTATTAAAATAGCATTTCTGAAACCAATGCCTCTGGCTGTGTTTGCAGCATATGATGAAGATGCGTATAGAAATCCTGTGAACCATCTTAAGATGCCTGTCAAGAAATGAATCTTCATGTGTTGAAAACGAAATTGCTTCAAAATAGAGGTAAGTAAAAAAAAAATTAATGAAGTGTTTGGAAATTTATTTAATGAGGAATTTTCTGAAGTGCAGCACTAAACATAGATTATATAATGGGTGTCAAGATAATAAGTCATACTCCAATTCTTCTGATGCTTCTGAGTCATTTAGCCTGCTGTCCTTTTGAGTTGTCACTTGAACAAAAGCATCTGAAGTGAACTAATTTGGTAACTTACCTCATTTGTCTTTCTTCGGGAAGCATTTCTTTTCTCCAGAAGTCTCTAACAACCGGCTCAAAGAAGAGACAAATAGAAATGGAATGCCAATAAGGAAGATAATTAAGTTCTTCCATGAGCTGAAACTTTGAGGTGTCTAATCTGGGCACTGTTGCTGTGTATCCCACATATCTCTGATAATCATCTCGGGATTTAAAGAAAAGTCATGGAAATTATCTCTCTTATTTGATAGTCTGTGAGAATACAACACAACTACAGCCCAGCACCATCACAACATTGTGAAAGAATACCCAAACCGGCTTAGCTATCAGAGGCTGTACAGCTGCCCAAGTGTATCTCTTCCATGAAGCATTATACTTTGCTTACAGCTTTTGTTCTTTCCTCCAATGGACTTAGCTCTCAGAGGTCTAACACATATTTAGCCCTGTGGAGGCTTGAATAGCCTGAAGAAAAAATTTTAAAAGCTAAAGTGTGTACTCATGACACAATTTGAAGGAGGGACTGTAAATCAGCACCAGATAAGAAGTGACTCCAGGCTAGTTTCCACCAAAGATGCCTTGCCAAATCGCAAGACTCAAGAGAGTTGTTTCATACCTCTGCTGCCCACATCAGGATAAATGCAATTATTTGCTGTCCTCTGATCACTGAGGTTGTAGATGTGTTGAAGCCAGAAGCATCCTCTTGCTGTGTGCTCCTGTTTACCACAAAGGTTCAGAAGTCTCAGCAGGAGACTCCTAATAGTTCCTCAAATAGATAATAATAATGACAAACATCTCTAATGAGAGACCTCTTCAGAAGTGCAGGGCAGATGCCAGGCTGATTCATCCCCACGTGTATCTGCACAGATGTGTGCTATTAACCTACCTGTAAGGTTATTTTTTTTACATTCTTAGAGGATCCATGACTGTATGTGGTTTTTCAAACTCTTTTTCATTATTCTTGAGGGTTTCTTTCCTTAGCAATGATCTAGACTAACATAGACACTTAAGGGGAATACAGTAAGGCATCCTTCCTTAGCCAGCTTGGGTCGGTTCATGCTTCCAGCATTCTGAAAAGGTTTAACACATTGAAGTATGTGTGAAAATTGCACGAAGCTCTAAACCTCAATGGGATTTTCAGTGGGGAGTGTCGGTCTCACCACCAGAAAAGTAGACCTCAAGCTTAACACAATAGATTTCCTCCAGAATGAAACTGAAAACAGGATTATTTGTGGCAGAAAAAAATCTAACAGCTGGTCTGAGGTGCCCTGAAATCTAGTATGCCATAAACCAGTCACAACAAGATTAGTGGAGATTTTAAGAACTTGTGGAAATATGCAGAGGATTATTTGAGAACCTCATCATCCACAAATAGAGCAAGGGAAAAGTAAGAAGCAAAAACATTTCAAAATACTGCTGCTGCAATGTCTTAACATGAAAAAAGATTTAATGCTTTAGCTTTAGTAGTCATGCTGTAGTGTAGCATCTCCACTCCTTCATCTCTTTCTTTTTGGCATTTATTGATATTTTAAGTTTCCTGTGAGGCTGAAGAGAAAATTCACTGGATTTCTGTTATCAAATACTTAAAATCCACAAAGCAAATAGATCTTTAAAGCTGTGTTTATTAATATATTTAATTTAAATAGAAATAGGCTAATTTTTGAGCCTTGGTTGTGATTTTTGAATACTTACTATTTCTAATACTTACTATTCTGACCTTTTTTGAAATTCTAAAAGAAACCTTAGCTACAGCCATGGAGTCCAGCTGAGGTGAACTAAAACTTTCAAATCTGCTTGCACATAAATAATCATGTTAACAAGCAAAAATGAAATCCAGTCAAAGCAGAAGACAAGGGGACAGACAGTATGAACATGGATAGATAAATCTATGTGTTATTATCAGGAATACTCCTAATTTCTTGTCAACATCAGTAATCTATAGTCATAGGTAAATAGCAGCATCTATTTGAATAATAAATAATGGAATAATGGTAGATCAATAGGAAGGATATGAATATAATACAAAAGGACGGTAAAGACAACTATGGTAGTAAAAAAATTTTAAAATAGTGGATTTGATAAAACACCAGCTGAAACAGAAAGAAAAAATGAGCTTTTAGGTTGGAATTAATCTTGCCTCATTTAAACAATTTAAAACTTCAACCATTTAAAATTTAAGCTTCTCATTTAAAAATAATTGTCTAGTTAACTGTGAAGTCAGTCGATTCATCTCAATTGTCTTTAATAGTGCTATAGGATAGACTACCTTTGAGAATTTTTGGTTTGTCTTGTCATTGTAAGGGAAGCTGAGATCATTGTTTTATTGTAGTCACATGTATTTTATAAAGGTACAATTACAGAAGCCTTTATTAGAGTTTTAAATTATATTGAGGGCTTTCAGAGGGCCTCAATTTTAATACTGCAGTAATGCAGGTAGGCTTTCTTTTCCCTCTGATGATTGTCTAAAATGTCGGGTTTTTTTCTCTTGCGTGTATTGAATTTGGGCATTTTTAGGAGAATTGATTTGCTGGGCATTTAAAATTTGGAAGTGATTAAGTCTGAAGGATGGATGAGGCCTTACAGCTTTGAAACAAATTTTGAAGAAAAAAATGGCAGGAAAATAAATAGAAAAAACCCCCTGGTTTTTGACAAATGAAGTTTTATCATATGATTCTGACATTTCTTCAAAAAAATACTTAAATATTGAAGGCATAAGAATAGCACACTGAAGCTGAAAAGCAAGAGAGGTAAATGCAACATGGCTAATGTTTAATTAAAGTAAGGTAGGTAGGGAATTGCTTAAAAGAGATCATAATAATGGTATTTTCTGGAAGGCAGGTCAGCAGAGAAATGTAACAATGTGGATCCTCAAAAATTGCCAGTAAGATTAATTTGTTAATATTTTCTTTAATGATCTGAGTTCAAAAGCACATATATGATGATTAAACTTCCTAACAATATTAAGACTTTGTCAAAGTCTTTCAATGTTATAAGTCACCTTAAGTCACAGCATGTAGAAGTGTGAGGCAATTATAGTTGAGAAATCTCATCTAGGGATGAAATAAGTTGCCTATCCCATACATATTTGACTGGAAAGAAAAGAACAGAGGATGTTTGTTGTAAAAGACCATGGAATACCTTTTAAAAAGAACAATTCCTGTGCTGAAAAACCAGATGTTATCTCTAATACACTGTCATCTCAGCCCATTACGCCCACCCACCATGGTCTTAAACATATCTCACTTATGTGACATGCTATCTGGATTTTATATTAGAGTTTTTGCTTCTTTTCCTTTTTGCTATTAGCTGAAATGGTTACTTGCGCCTAAACTGCATCATGTCTATGATAAATGAAAACAGAAAGTTTTCAACATTTGATCAGAAATAGCAAATAGCATAGGGAATAGTCTGTGGCAGAAATGTTCAGACAAGATTAAAATACATTTGAATGTAGAATAGAGACACACAATCAATTATAGGCTTATGGAAAACACAAGTGTCTTGGCTTTTTGTATGCAAATGCTGTCACTAGTCTAAGCCCTTCTTATGAATATACAGGGGTAACTGCGACTGTGAACATCTTGCATTTAATTTATATTCCCGATGGAAGATATCAGCACTCAGGAAAACTATTATGAATTTATAACTCTGCCTGTAAAACTTCAATTCCATGAACAAATAAATGGAGCTTCAGTTAAGAATCTCTTAATTTTGCCAAAGGTTTTTTCTTGGAAGATATATTTTTATACATTTTTACCAGATACCTTCAAGCAGAGGATGAGTCTTTGCACCTCTTTGACTATAAATTTGTAGCCTTACTCTAGGCTTCACAGCCCTACAAAAAATAACAAATAATCTTTATGGAGCTACCTCTTCTTAAAGTAGTTCATGTACAGAAGGCAACTAGTCTAAGATAAACTAAGACATTTTGATCGTGGATGTCCTGGGTTCAGAGGCTGCTCAGATTATAAATGTAAGAGAGTATCTCCATTCCTCAGGACTTGTCTTGCATCTACATTCTTAGCCTTCTCCTCCCAGAATGCAGTGGCCCCATCACACGGTCAAGAGGGAGCTCTTCCTGACCGATGGTATTCTTTCATCTGTCCCAAGATGTAGGCAAGGGAGGCTCCACAGCCAAAAGGCATCCTAAAATTTATCTACATAAATGATCATGCACCAGCCTTAGCCTGTTCCTGCTGAGTTATTTTCCTCTCTAGTTTACTAGCTCATATTAACAGAAAAAACTACAAGTCTGAGGCAAAATCTACCCAAATCCAATAAGAAGAATGTAATCTTTTCAACCCTATGTGCTATATCTAGTCATAAAGATACTCGACTGGCATGTTGGATTTCTGAATTTCATTATTTTGACTAGACTCCGAAATCCAGAATCACAGCCAAGTAGACTTCCTCTTTATGTTTGAGACAGCTCTTGGACTTACTTTATGTGAGAATAAAGGGTGTTTAGGCTCCTCACTTTCCTGAATCATCTTGGGTTTTATCAGACTGTCTCAGAAAAGACATCGTTTCTGTAAGGGGCAAGAAAAGCATGCTTTCCCCAGCATGCCAGTCTGGTCATCACTGGCAACTAAACCTTTTCTGAGGTGCAGTGGAATCATAAGGAAGAGCATCTTTTCCCCTCTAGCTACTCCCCCAACTTTGCGGAAAGGACTCTTAGCTGCTGAAATCAGTGTCTGATCTGGTTTTCAAAAAAGTTCAGTTCAAGTCTGGCCAGCATGTCCGGCTGCCCTGGGCACAGTGAATTCGTCTGCTGCTGCACCAAGTAATTAACGTGCCATCATGGGCTTGTACAAGCTTGGTTTCTTCCTCCTTTGCTGAAAAAAATAACCCCAGAACAACACACAAGCAAAAACTGTGTCATATCTTCATAAAACTTGTGCAATAGAGTAATTGAGCAGGGTAGCTAAATCCCAGAGATAATGTGTGCATAAACAGCTCTTTGCTAATAATTTTAAAAGACAAAACAACTTCATAGCACAGTAACAACAACAAATGAAGATACCTGAAAGAAGAAATGGTACCAGGTATGGCTTGATCCAAAAGATGAGGTGAGCTGCAGGATCTCTTTAATTCGATCAGGAATTATGTCCAGGTGAGTGTCAGCACCACTGATACCTACTGTTCTGGCCAGTAAAGTCACATAAAAGCATATACTACACAGTTATACATTTCCAGAAGACAGGATTTAAAGAAAGACACCACCACCAAATGGTTTTAATATTCCTAAATGCAGAGCAATGGTTTTGGCTTTAGTTCTGGGGTCTTTTAGAAGAATATGGCCTTAGATATTCTCACCAGGAATATTTCTGAATGTGCTCATCAAGGAAAGGAACACAAGGCCCTAGATGCTTCTAAGGACAATTTTTGACAGTACAGTGTGTGTCTATTAAACCACCTGTTCTCAATAACACTATGGTAAATACCCGCAATGAACTGATTCCAACACATGCTCAGATATGGAACATTTCTACAGCATTGACACAACCAATTGTATTTTATCTTGACCTTGGAGGTCTAGTTGCACCTCTGAGGAACTGGAGTATTTTGAGAGCTCCAAAGCTTGGGAGAAAATGTGATTATCCAAGATTTTTTGATGTCTCATCCATGCATGTAAGCAGCTATCCATGTGTGCATGAGGGTGATGGCATTGATGTGAGTGGTACAGGCACAGGCTTGTGCTTTCTGCTGTGAGACAAGCTGCATAACAGTGGAAATATTGTTATGACTCTTCAAACATTACCTCACATCTCCTGTTCCTGTTCCAGAAGTAAGCAAAGAGCAATAAATGATGAGTGCCATTTCCTTAAGAATAAAAATCAAGGATACCCTTATGAACTTCACTGAAGAACTCACAAGACATGAAAGGTAACAAAATTTTCCAAGGAAATTATTAAATTTTATGATTAACATCTGAGGAAAATCATTTTAGAGATGAACTGATTGTTTCCTTATATTGTTTTGCAATGATGGGTTTGACTAAGGAGACTTTTAGTTCTTTTGGACACTTGAAATTTGTTGGGGAAAAAAACCCCCCATTTTTAAAATCTTTCCAGTCAATATCTCAATGATGGAATTTAAATTGTTTTATAGTCTTATTTGTACTTATACTCTTTTCATTTATCTTAGGCTTAAATTTTTTACTTTTTTATTAGGCTCATCCTCATTATGAATGTTGTTTCATCTTTATTGAAAAAGTTTGTATGGTAGCCTGACTATTATTGGTGTTTAAGTAGTGTAGTATATCACAACTTAATTAAATATTTTTAAATTATATTGAAAAAAAAAAGAAAATTTAAAGCATGAACAAAAACTGACCAGTCTAGGCAAAGATTACCACTGGAAAAATGATTCTTCTTCACCATTAGTCTGAAACATTTTCCATGTTGGGTTGTAGAAATGCAACAAAACAGTTTTAGTCATAGGTCTGTGGTAAGATAGCTTTCCCCTAAATAAGTTATTAACAGAATATAATAAAGACAGATAGGCATTCCACAATGTGAAGAAAAAGCAATAAAACATTATAAAAATGTGAAATATGGAAGTATTTTCTCATAGACCTTTGCTTCGGAAACACTTAAAAGGGTATGCTTGTCCAAACTTTTAATGGGTTTAGATAACAGTATGCAGGAGTATCCTAGAAGACCCACTCCTGTAACGGCTGAAATAGTGATTAATAGTGATTAGTGAGAGGTGACACTCTGGGGAGACTGTAATCTGGAGAGAAAATTTCATC
Source organism: Turnix velox (assembly GCA_013400935.1). Lineage (NCBI taxonomy): Eukaryota > Metazoa > Chordata > Aves > Charadriiformes > Turnicidae > Turnix > Turnix velox. The sequence goes on along the minus strand of VZTY01006836.1, from coordinate 40,242 downwards.
ACCTTAAAGCAGCTTGGAGGCAAATTTGACATTTTACCTAATGATCGTAATTCATGAAAGGCATTGTTTTGTGCAAGTCATTGGTGACTGTAAACTTAAATATACAATATACTGTTCAGTAATGTTGTAACACAGTCTTAAAATCTGTCTCAGTTTGGTATTTTTTAATATACATTGCAACTGACCTAGGTACCTCAAAAATCCCCTCTTGCAAGCTAGAAATTGCATTTCATCTTTTGCCTTGCATAGTTTCATCTTTATCTTGTTTTCAGTCCCTGAAAAGCTCCCATACTCTTAGCAAAAAAAGAGAGTAAGTTAATTTTACTTATTCACAAAAGTGAAACTGTTAATTGTTTTTTAATTCGTCACTATGTTACTTAGAAAAACCAAACAAATGTTTCCTTGTCATTATTTCAATCTTACCTCATTGGTACATCATACTAAGTCTTACCTCACTGGGTCATGAACATTCACAGATTTCCACCAAAATTTGTGGGGTTCCAATTAGTACTGTAGTCTGGGCCAGCAGCAAAAGCACAGAATCACAGAATATCAGGGATTGGAAGGGACCTGAAGAAATCATCTAGTCCAATCCCCCTGCTGGAGCAGGAACACCTAGACCAGGTCACACAGGAAGGCACCCAGAGGGGTTTTGAATGTCTCCAGAGAAGGAGACTCCACACCCTCTCTGGGCAGCCTGTTCCAGTGTTCTGTTACCCTCACTGTGAAAAAGTTTTTTCTTGCATTTCTCCGGAACCTTCTGTGTTCCAGCTAGTGCCCGTTCCTCCTTGTCCTATCATTGTAGGTCATTGAGTAGAACCTGGCTCCATCCTCCTGACACTGACCCCTCAGTCTCCTCTTTTTACAAGCTAACGAGTCCCAGCTCCCTCAGCCTCACCTCATAAGGGAGATGCTCCAATCCCTTCATCATCTTTGTTTCTCTGCACTGTACCATCACCAGTTGTTATTTGTCCTTCCTGAACTCAGGGGATCAGAACTGGACACAATATTCCAGATGTGGTCTCATCAGGGCAGAGTAGAGAGGGAGGAGAACCTCTCTCGACCTACTGACTATATCCCTTTCAATACACCCCAGGATGCCATTGGCCTTCTTGGCCACAAGGGCAGATTGTTGGCTCATGGTCATCTTACTGTCCTCCAGGACCCCCAGGTTCCTCTCCCCTACACTGCTCTCTAAACACCACAGGCTGAATAGCTTGTTTAGATGATACTACCACTGATCTTTTTGGTATCACAGTTTTTCAAAGCAAGTATAATGAACAAAATTTTTCATCAGGGATATAAGATAAATTAAATGCTTTCATACAGAAGGCCTAATTAAGCCATGGGACTAATTTTCAAATTATAATGTCAACACCACACGTTTAGTTTGGGAAATGTCATAATCTAGATTCATTAAAAATATCAATGATACCTGTAGTTTAGAAAGTCCCAAAGCTTCAGATAGGTTGACACTTGCATTCTACTCTATTCCTCTGCTGCTTACTGTTTCGGAGCAAGAGACTTGCTTAGATTAATCTTTCACTTGACCCAATACAGATGTCCTAAAGTCTATTTTCTTCTTCTTTTTCTTCTTCTTCCTAAAATGGGCATGGTAGGAGATGAACTATGCTATTCAAAGAATGAAAATAATGTTCTGTTTTCCAGGACTTTACCATTCAAGACAAGAGACAGATGGAAAGAGGCAGATGGAGAGTACAAGGAATCACTGACACAACATCAATCAACATGAGTGGCGGTAAAATAATTGCTCCAGTAGTTTTACCATTGTAAGAATTTTTTTCCTGGCAATAGGGAAATAAAGGTTTTAAAAAGAGACTTGGAGGAGAATAATGAGGCAGTTCTACTGGTGGCATTTTTACTGATACAAAACATCCTCTGGAGTGTGAGGAAAGATGAAAATGCTAATTTGCTTTAGATTAGGAGTTAGGCATTTCACTTTATATTCTCCTCCTTTAAATTTCTGAACAAAATTCCTGTTACTTACCATTTTCCAGTGTTCTCCTACTCAAAGTAGTAAAAATTGAAAGCAAATCCTCTGCATCATCACAATGTATATTGGGGAGCCCAAAGGAGGTATTTTTCAAAGCTTATCCTGCTTTGCTTCTGTGCATATTCCATGATACGTGAGCTCCAAAATAACTTGGAGCTGCCAGCTTAGGAAATGGGGAGAAATGCATGTCTCTAATAAAGAATGTGACTTTAATCCACAATTAATACATGCTTGAGAGCATTTTAATACTAAAAATAGCAATGTGACAGAAGAGGAAACATTTGATGTAAACATCAAAACCACAGGAGTTGAGGGGGAAGGGCAGATGTGCTAAAGCCTTCAGTGGACTAAGGGATTGCTCCTACAAAGCACTTTGGTGTATAAAGAAGTCAGAAGAGAAAGAAAATAATAAAAAAGAAGGTCCAAATATTACAAGATGGAGAAAGATTGATACATCAAAAAGCATCACAAAGAATCGAGAGATAAGACAAGAACCTTGCAGCGTGCTCGTCCTACTCAGCCACAGATCTCCTAGTCAGCAGCACACATTCATGTCTGATGTGTTCAACCCTGGGTTATTATTCTGTATGTTTACAGTTCAGGATTTGCTGTATGGCCTCCTGTAAGGTTGCTCTTTTACCAGATTCTTCCCCAGAGTGACTTATGAGGAGACTTACTTAGCTCCTCCAATGAACCCTCGAGACACATCTGTATTGTGTGGACATCACCCCCTCAGCAGACTCAGCTAGAGAGCAGCAGTGACCCACCACTAAGAAATGAAACCCTGTTTTCATTCTTGGTAGTAGTCTCTCCCATGGTGGAGAATAAAAGACAATGTGAGCAGCAGAAAACTATTGAGACTGACTCATTAGAGGCAATTGGTTATGTATGTAGGACATGAACAAGTGAGGTTCCTCCATTACCTTTCAGGAAAGCTGAAAGATTCATGGGAGGGCAATTCAGAAATACATTTACCTTCAATACTCCAGGATCCCACTCCTGTGGCCCCAAAGGAAGTTCTGCAGGGAATTGCTGTACTTGCCATCTGTGTGCTCCATGTGTAGCTTTCAAACCTCTGCTGCTTCCTCCTCAAGCTCACAGCAGGTTTTCCAGCCTTAACTAGTGTATTTCTTTTTGTGGTTTGTCTTCCACATGACCTCATTAGTGAGATAAGAATCATCTCATCCTCAGTCTCTCTTAGCTTTGCTGGACTGAAATACTACTTTAGCTGGCTTTTATTCATACTAAATCAAGCTTACATCTTTTTAAAAGGAAATATTTATCAGTTTCAGCCACCTATTGAACTGCTGTACTTCATGCCAAGATATCTCTTACACCTGATGATTTTTCAGAAGGAGAATAGAATCTGTATAATTTATAATGTGTTTGCATCAATTTTGATGGAAAAAAATCACAATACCAAGTAACTGAAAATCTGAGTCTTAAGAAAGGAAAACTCCTAAACACCAAAACTATTAGGTAACATTAAAAATTAATTTTTAAAAGATTCTGGTTTATTGACCTTTAAATCAATTGTTTGGCTAAATTCCAAACATTGGTCCTCACTCTAAAGGCAAGAAATCCTAGCCCAGTACCACTCCTTTGTAAATTCACACCTTACTTTGTTCGTGTTGTTAGTTTTACTGGTTTACAATACTAATGTGAACTTCCAGGAAGGAGGTTTGCACTTTCTTCTTCACTTATTGAGAGGAAAGAAATTGCATAGAACCTATTTAGCTCTTATTCATTGCTCCAGGTTTGCAGCCAGAATATAATGCAACTTTTTGGTCTCTAATCTGTAGTAGGCTATAATCCACCTGCTATAACCAGTGATGCTTTAGGGAGCAACTTCAGTCCTTGTGGGAGCTGCTCTGTGCAATTAAGCTGGATGCTGTAGCAGAACTCCTACTATGCCCAAAAGCTGTCCAAGCCTTCAAGCTTCAGCAGCTCTACATTTCACAATCTGTCAGTCAACTTATGCAAAGGATTCAACAGAGAGTTGCACAGGGGAAGTTATGTGGATAAAGCCACTTGTTATTCCTCCTTGGTCCCATGTATGTTTCTAACTTGATTTGTAGAGTCTGTTTTCATTTGGTGTCTTATGATGGAAATAGCATCTAGGTTACTATGATCTGTGATCCCTTAATGATGTCAGAAATCTCTCAGCCTCACATCATGCTAGCACAGAGTTTGTGAATCTGAATTACGGCTGCCTGCCTGTTACAGACAGTGGGCTTCATGAATGTGAAGATACTTTATGGGTAATATTTTCCTGCTTCTTTTAGTTCATTTTTGCTTTCTGATTTCCCGTAAGCTAAGATAAACTACACATTATTAATTGACGGCTCATCAGAATATTGATTACTACTTGCTAATGGATAGGATTTATCAATCATCTTTTCCCCTTGATTAATCTTTTCAAAAGTCAGAAAGAAAAGTGATTTGGGGACCTTTCTACAAAGCAGCTGTTTGCAGCTGTTATTTTGTGTGGGTAATTCATGAGAAAGATACAGTTACACCTATTTTATTAAATTTTTAAGATCCGCTAGAGAATCTATTACATCTCTAGGTAGTAGTTCCAGTGGTTAGTCATCCTCCCAATTGAAGATATGTATCTCATTTCCAGCTGAAAAACATTAGTTATGGCACTACCCATGTAATTTAATGATGCTCATATGGACTAGACTGAAACTCTCACAGTCCTTTGTCTGCTCTTGCCCATTAAGGTATTTTGAGATAGGGCTCAGTCACTGTTCCTTTTTCCTGCTCGACAGTTAAGTTGCTCTCTGTAATGAAGACCAGTGTCAAAAAGTCAAGACAGATGGAATGGCTCTAAACAGCAAGGAGTCATTTTCTCCTCAGATCAGTGTTTGAGGGAGCTGCTGTCCTCAGCTCCAGAGTCCCCTTTAGACTAAGAATGAGACAAATCACAAAATCAGCAAGTACTTAGGATTCTAAGGCCACAGCTGAAGCATTAATATTTTTTTATACATGCCAATTAATGACAGGAAAGGTAAGAAATTATTATATATAACATATGACACGTATATTATATAATTATATACAACATTATATAACGTTATAACATGTACACTACAAGTTATATGTTATGTATATATATAGAATATGTATAAAACATACATATTATATATGTATATATACATGCATCTTATATGTGTGTATATTATGTAATATAGAACTCCCAGTATCAAGGAAAAGGTAACAGTGGTGCTAGCTTTTTTTTCCTATGTACAAAGGAATAGCAAGATCCAGCATCTTAAGTCTGAACTCATACACATTCAACCTTGAAATCAGATAAACTTTTCTAGCAATGAAGTTAATTTCCTATTGGAGAGGCTATATTGAGTAGAGATATGTTTACTGTTGCACTGGAGTCTTTAAAATGAAATCAGGTATCTTGAAAGAACATGCAATTTGTTAATTTTACTTTTGCGAAAAATATACAAACATCGATTAAATACAAGAGAAACCACAGAAGGTATTTAGAACTACTTCTGGTCTCAGAGCTGAGGAGAACAAATATGCCATTCCATTATGTTTACAATATAATAGGCCTGGTTGGACTAATTTTTTAAGAGGAAAGCATGAGGGCAGCAAAAGGTGTGGTATTGGAGGCAGCATCTAAAAGAATACCAAGTTGTGTGGAGGAACCAGTGCTTGGACCTATTAAGGGTTTTTTTGACTTATCCTAAATTGGAACTTCAGCAGTGTTGAAATAGCTGCATTAAAAAAATCTGTTTCAGACTTTAGTACTTATGATACCAAATGAGACCAAGCTACTTTTCAAAGAGAGATATTGTGATTCTTTACAGTTTGTTTTCCTTGCTATAATTTCAGGTGATATAATTAAATTCCTTTAGTTGCTCAGCTAGGAATCCATACACTTTCACCTGTTAATTTTTTCATTTTGATACCTGTCTTTTATCTGAAGTTACTAGTACCTACTCTCAATTTTGTGAGGTTTGGGGTTTTTTTATGAATTGGCTTCTCTTTCATAATTATGTCTTGTTGTAGAAACATGCTATGAGCGGGCTGTGAAAATTTCTGTAATACTTCTAGTAGTTTCAATTTCAAATGAATTACATGGACAATAAAGTCTGCAGTAGCACAGTCCTCTGCTCAGAACTGATTTATGAAAGCAGTACAGCCATCTTTTATTTGCTAATTATTTAAGAAAAAGTGCTTTGTTTCACTTTTTCAGAAGTCTAATTCTAAGGCCTTATTAGCAGTCATTTTGTTTGCCCAAGGGTTGCTGAAATATTATTTCTTTTTTACAACACCATTTTTTCTCCTCAAGTACTTTCAGAGACATGGAAGTCCCCTGTGCTTCCAGCTTCTCAGTCATCCCTAAATAGCAATAGACTGTGAAAATAAAAACAATTTTATATCTCAGCTTCTTAAATTGTACAGCAATGTGTCTGAAAGCTTTTTAATTTTCTCCCTTTTCACTTTTTACTTAAAAGTGTACTGTGGTAATGGCCTCTATCTCCGTTCTGCTCCACCCCACTCAAAGCTTCTTTTGCCCCTTGGAAATCAGACATACTGAGCTTAGCAGAGTCATCTGTCTGCAAAGTGCACCATTTATAACAAGCCCTCAATTTTCAAAATGCTCTACAGCCTTTTAACTACATCATATCCATTATAATAAATTCGTGAATCAAAAAAATATCTGCTTATAGTCAGGAAACCTCTCTTATGTTCTGTGTTCACTAACCTGCTACATTAATTATGCTGTTTGAAGTGTTGGAATGACCTGCAATTGGTAATCCACTCAGATAATACTTTTTATTCCACTGTCCTTTCTCTCAACACATCACCTTGCTTTGTCATCTTCATCTATGCCTTTTATGACTGCTGCTGACACTCAGTGATCTTACTGATTATGCATTATAAATATGTATATTATATACATTAAAATATATGCTGATAAAAGTCGCATACTTACTCACACGTATATTTATATGTAAAAATGTGACCTGATTTCAAAGACAAAAGCTATCTCCACTTCACTTTGATTTCTTAAGTGCTTTAAGTGCTCAGTGGGGAATCAGTGATTAGTGTCTCTTGTGTTAGCACTGGCTATTCTTTTGAAAGACTTCTGCAGAAATTTGTGTTAATTAACTCCTTTACATACAAAAAAATGTTAGTCACACATTAAGAATAGTGCAATTGCTACAGAAACTGCGTCTTACAAATGAATGGCAAATCCAGAGTCCACCTTGGTTTCCTTACGAAGTCTAATAATGGGTCTTGTAGGCTTTTCTTGCATTTATGAAGCCAAGAAATTTGCTTTCCTGAGACCGACACATATTCAGAGTTTAAGCTCATCCCTGCTGGCTTACTATCTTGCTCTCTGATTCTCCTATGGGTCACTTCACCTCACTCACTCAAGAGAAACCTTCCTTAGTGGGTGACAGAGCACTGGAATTAATTCCTGACCATCATGTTCTGTGTCTATAAAGTTACAAGCAGAAATAAAAAAGATAGATAAGCAATTTAAAAGTTCTCATGAAGGCCAAGAACATTGAGTCTCATTTGAAAACAAATTGGACCTATGACTGAAAACTCCCATTTAAAAATATAGCTTTTCTTGGAACTGGCATTCTGAGTGCAGGAAATCTAGAGCTGAGGTAATATTTAAGTGAATTCATACGTATTCCTAGATGTAAATCTGCAGTCATGGTGTACAAATACTTTGAATTTTTGTTTTGCTGACAGAAGCAGAAAAGCAAAAAATGAATTTTTCTGAAAGAAAAAAAATAGTTAAAATGAAAGCCTAGGACAAAGTGTTTGAAAAATCTGTCTTACTAAGCACTGTTGATACACAGATAGACATCTCAGTAGAAAAAAGTGCTAGAGACTGACTTGCTGTAACTAAGTGAAAAACAAAACAGCTTTCTCTGTTGATGTTGTATTATGTATGTTCAGCCATCAAAATATCTCCACCTGCCAAATCATGACACTGTTTAATACCAGTTTCTGCTACATGAGACCTGCTGCTTTAGTATCTAATAGCCATCCCTCCACCTGCCCTGCCCCCTTGGTGTGTGGTGCATGGCCTGCCACCATGTCCCCACACAAACCCTGTATCTACATTTCATAATTGTTCTTTCAAAGGCAGCATGGGGGAGCCTGTGAACCATTTCACCTTCCTCCCTCTCCTCCCCATACATACGGTGTGCCTTTATAAGCACACTGGCATACAGATGAAAGTGCAAGATGTGACTTACAGATGCTGCTAGAAAATTCCTCCCCTTCACCTTCATCCACTCAGAGATTAATTGGACAGAATCTGAAGCTAAGAAAGCCATAGAAGTGCAAATGCTGGAAGGAATAAATCTGCTTTGTGTGCTTTGCTAGGCAGAAGTACAAAGCAAAATGAATGTACACATTAAAAAAAATGATCACTAAAGTCAACAGTATGACTGATTGACTTCGGTGAGTCCTCTGTAATGCCCTTTCTGCCTAAGCTCTGCTGTAAAAATAAGATCTCCACAGATGCATACAAATAAGATACTTGCATTGTATAGACTTGAAACTGCCTCTGAAGTATTTCTTTCTCAGTACTGGTTATAATTACACTATACTTTCACACTGCATTTATTTCTGGTATAGGACTATTTCCATAGCAACCAAAATTAAGCCAATATACATGCATGTCTGAGCTAATTCTTTACTGACAAATAAAAAAAATAGAAAAACAGAAACAAGAATAGGACTAAAGAGCACTACCTGTGCCATACACACAGTAAGACATTTGTACAGACCTCAGAGCATTTTTCCCTAAGGTTGAAGTAAAACAAAAAAAAAATCATTTCTTTCTTTTTATTTCATCTTTCTTTTTTGATTTCACTGTAGTCCTTGAAGGAAGCTCATCTGAAGTCAGATGTATTGGACTAGGACTGGATTTGACTCATAGGGAATATATCCCTTCTTTTACACTGAGCAATTAAGTTTGCCAGGCTTGTCTCTTGCCGCCAGACAGAGGGATGTAGTGCCACCAGTAAGGAGGAGGTACAGAGAGGAAAGGTCTGAACTCAACATTGATGACTGTGCAGAGATCCAGAGGCTGCCACATAGGGATAAGGAGTCCCCTTGTACCATTTTCTTCATGTCTTCATTTCCATCACCAGCAAGAAGCTATTTCTGTTCTCTGAGATGTCCTCACTTCTCCACTGCAAGACACCTCCTGACAGACTTTCCCTGTCTTTTGGTCTGACGGGGTGACGTTACAGTCGTTACAGTTGCTAAGAGCCTTCTGGAAATGGAGTAGTATCATCAATCAACTCAGTGCAGTACCAGCTGCAGGAAGGGCTTTGTGGACAAAGCAGTGGTTTGAGATTCAGTTTCATCTAGAGTTTAATATTATTAGTTTCATTATTAATAGTTAACAATTGCACAGTCAAAATATTTTTAAAAAAATTTATTGCTCTGTGGAAGGCAAAAACACTGACCTTTCCTTCAGTATGATTTTCTAAAAGCCAGCTTTATTTGACTCAATAAAATGGCTAAACCACAAGCATAGGACTGTAACTTTATACAAAAGTAGGAGGAAAAATCAAATATCAGACAAGAATTGCCTAAGCAAAAGAATGAAAGACCATCTTTTAAGTCATGGAAAGAGTCAAAGTTAAGGTTACCATGGAAACCCTAATTCTGCTTTTCCTGTGGGTTTGTGGTTTTCTTCTTTTTAATGATGAACTTTGCCTCCTCATTGTGTCAAAATCAATGCAAATTTTGATTCTTATCCTGACAAATCTGGGTTTTGTCTTCTTTGTTCATTTGACATGCAACATAATAGAGTCAAAGCCTACTTTTCTGAACATCATTCATGCCGTATACAGGAAGAATTATAAAGTAGAAAGACCTCTTAGTAGTCATTTAAGGAAGGAGAAGCTTGTGAGAAATGGAAGCATGCTAGAATTTCTGTATGGCTTTGAATAACACCCTTGCCAAGATGAAACCATATTGATTAGGCTGATTCTAGATAGTTGGCTTTGGAGCACCATCTGCATGCTGTGGCCCTTTATGATTCCAGTTATCTGGGATTGCTATTCATGCTCATAATTTTATGAAGGATTCTGTTTTTCATCTAGTCATTCTTCTTCTTTCAACATTGATAGCATGATAATTAAGTAGCAGCAGCTGCCTCTGAATGTGGATAATTCATAGGCTTTATTTCTAATAAACAAATAGCATAGAATGCATTAAAAAACAAAAAGATGTTGCATAAAATAGAATCCCTTGCTCTGAGTCCTGCAAGCACTTCTCCTGGAACCCTCAGATCAGAAAAATGCAGAGACGGTATTTCCCTGTTTCAGCTTTCCCTTCTGCTGCTTTGGCAGGGACTGTTAAACCCATTGAGCCGCACCATCTTAATAAGGACATTAAATACTCCAGGCACTCATGGACTCAAGATAACCAGGTCTGCGGGACACAGACTGGTTGAGGTCATGCACTAGCTGCCCATATCCAATAATTAATTTATCATGAACGACATTGTACATGGAATAACAGCATTCACTGTGTATAATTAAAGGTATTACAGTCATTCAGAGCCAGATACACAGAAGACCATTAGGTCCATTCAGTTTCTAGGGGTGTAATACAGTAAAGAACTGGCAAATACAGATTTGTCCAGTTGCCATCTCCCAGTCATGAAGGTTACAGGCATAAGGAGTTTAATGATATAAAATATCTTCCATGTGCTTTATGTCGTGATAATTTCATACAAATTTCAATGATCCTCAATGTGAATTTCAATGTGACAAATACTGGTCTTTTGTGCAAAACTCAGTAGATAGACACAGTGAAATGGTGGAAAAGAATCCTGCTTGGTCATCTATGAACCCTAAAAGTGGCTGTTAAGATTTTCCCAGAAGGGTCTTACTTAAATGAATGTGCAATTTAAGAGCATTATGTGTAAGATTGTCTTTTCTGAACTTTATAGAGCTAGTGGATTTACTGACTTCAATCTTGTATACTTCCTGGCCTTAGAAAATCAAACCCCCACTTATGCAGGAAAAGACAATATGCCTGTGAAGCCTGCATAGTCTACATTCCTGAAGCCCTCTTTTAACCAAGTGAATGTAATGATCCTAAATTCTCTGCTCTAAGCTCTAAATATCTGAGTCAATAGCACATGCACTGCACATTGGCTGTTTCTGTCCTTGATTTGATCTAGAAGGCAGTTTAGGGCAGTGAGTTATATCCAGATTTGTCATACTTATATTTAATCAGTTAATTTCATTGGAGAAAATGTTGGCTGCATTTAGCCTTACTATTTAAATTTGATCTAGCTGAATAATACTAGATATTATGTGGCTATATGGTTTTGTACTGTAAGGCCATTAAATATAACGTATTAGATTACAAAACAACTGCAACAAACTGATTTGAAACTTACTATTGTAAATTTTCTACAGTTTTTCCTATCATGTACTCAATGAGAACAGCTTCTTTCATTATGTAAGTGCGAATTGTATTTTTCTTCTATTTCTGGAAATGATGCTTATCTCCTACCTCCCAAGTTCCAGGAAAAAATAGAAAAAAAAAAAAAAGAACTGGAGAAGAAAGTGGAAAATATATTTAACTTATTTGTCTCTTTTCTTCTATGCAGATAGTTTGAGACCTTAAACCGGAGACTGTGTCATCAGCTCACCTTCATCTCATTAAACAGATTCTCAAAGGATTGCTTTGTTCTGCAGAACACATTCCATTTTCTACCTTCATTAGCAAACTGTTAAATATTTTACTTTGTCACAAGACTGGAATGGATAAAGAAATGCACCTTCCTTTCTCCCCCCCTTCATCTCTTCAAAACATGGTCTGATAATCTCCAATGGAAAGCTAGTTGGATTTCATCATTTTATTACTGATAATTGCCAGAGAAGTAAGATACAGAGGATGAAAAAGTGACATTCTTTATAAAGCTAGTGGGTATGTGCAATTAGAAAAAGCAAACCAAAATGATGGTTTGATGTGGCTGTAGCACTATAAGGGATCTGCAAGCATTTTTCTGAAGCATCAATGCAGAACATTCCTCTTCCCACCCTGAGAGCTGCTGAATGCACTGAATTGAACTGCACCACCTTTCCTTGAAATACCTAATGTCTGATAAGTTTCAGTATTCCAGGTAAACGGAAGAGCAAATTAAAATTAATTAAAAGCCCAGATCATCTTAAAGTGATGGGGAGAATTTTTGTTTATTTCATTGGAATATAGATCAGGCCTTTTTCAAACTAGAAGAGTTTTTTCTTCATTGAAAGGCAAAGTTTCTCTTAATTCCTTGGAAGACAAAATTTAACAAATATAGTGTGATTAATGCCAAATTCTGTGTCTGCTAGAAGGGCTTCAAGATCTGTCAAAGCACATTATCTCATTGAAAGGCAGTTCTTACTATTTCAGTAAAATTACAACCAATAATCTTAATAAAGGAAAACAATAATAATGCTTACAGCAGTTCTCCAGTCAAAATGGACCTAGCATGATTATCTGAGGAGTTGATGCTTTAGGCATTACCCATTGTCTATTTTATTTGCTTCCACTGACAATTCGTACCTGTAGGAGTGGTTCATACTACCATGTACTGACATATATCTTCTGAGAAGAAATGTTTGTGATTTTTCTCATAGACACTTTGAAAAAGGAAAAGACACACTCTGAACTGACTCCTCTCCGCGTGCAGATGATTATGCTATCACAGTTCGGAATTACAGTATCTAGTTTTAGCTTTGCATATTCCCAAAGATTAATGATAGAATGAGTCTTCTGCCATCAGGTCTACCTTGAGATGTAGATTCAAATCTTAAGCCAGCGTAGACAAAAATCCTTTTTTCACAGCTCAAGTGTAATGTTCTGTGAGGCCATATTTCAAATGATTTTGTGTAATCTCAGGGAAGTGACTGAGGCACCATCCCTGGAGGTATTTAAAATGCAGCTAGATAAAGGGCTTAGAGATATAGCTTAGATTAGTGATGAGTTTTGTTAGCGTTAAGTTGATGGCTGTACTCGATGATATTAAAGATTCCTTCCAAACTAAGTGATTCTATGATTCTGAAAATGCATAAAGGCTGGGTGTCAGGAGGATGAGCCTTTTCTCAGTGTTGCCAATGATAGGTAGTGGATACAAACATAAATATAGGATGTTTCATCTAAATATGGTGAGAAATTTCTTTACTTTGAGGGCAACAGATCATTGAACAGGTTCGCCAGAGAAGTGGTGGAGTGTCCATCTCTGGAGATGGTTCTGTGGCCAGCTTCAGATTCACAATTAGTGTCTGCCACCTTCCATAGACAATACTCATGTCACTTAAGAACTGCCAGAAACAGGGTTCCCTGGTTCCTCACTTTGTGCTTGGTTCTTCACTTTGTGCTCTACTGGAGAGTTTCTTAAGCATCTCCTGGACATCTGTGAAATGGAGGTTTTTTCTACCCTTGCACCTACGACAGCTCTAGTGTGTAAGCAGCTTGCCCTGGCATAGGAAAGTATTCATTGGGCAATATTACTCCACAGGGGCTGGAAAGCATCACTGTGGGTCCCAAGCACAAACAATGTTAACAGTAGAAGCTGCGGAGAATAAGCCATGTGAAGTAAATGTTTCTTTTTATTCCTTCATTAAGCAAGCTCTTGGGAAATTCTTTCTGATTGCTAGAGACTGGCACTCGATTCAAGAAAACACACTGAACCTTTTATTATCAGGTTCATTTTAACTAGCATTTGGCTTCAACAGTGCTCCAAATGCTTTTTTATCTATTTTTATTAAGCATTACAATGGGAAGGTAGGACTGATTATGCTTCTCCAATAGACTGCAGATTGGCTTGGCATCATGCATTATAATAGCTCATTCTGATGACTCTCCTGCCACATTGTAAAGGAGTAACTTTTCTGTGTATTTGCAGATTGATCTACATTTTTACTGAAAGCTAGAGAAATGGTTGTTTTCAAAAAGGAGTCAGGCACTGAGGAGATTGACATCTCTGTAGAAGTGAAGTTTATTAAGCCTTAGATTGCCCTTCAAACAATCTTCTCAGCAGAGGATTCAAAAGATAATGGCCCGAGAATTTAAAAAACTGCAGAGTAGACTCTTCATTGATTGTTATAGCACCTGTGACCTCCATGATAGAACATCCTTTTACTTCAGGGATAACCTGTCCTACAGTTAAACCACCTTCCCTTATACAATCAGTTGCAAAGCAATAAGAAATTTTAAAAGAAAAGAAAGTTTCAATGTGTGTGTCTGATAGTTGTAATAGTTTTCTGAAGAGTTGATTTTGACAAGTTTCATATTCCAGTACTATCTTTTTTTCCTCTCCCCATTGCTGATCTTCAAGCCAAGAGACTGGAAGCTGCAGGGAAAAGGATGGCAGGTCTGCTTGGACAAGCTGCACCAATGAGTCTGCTCTGCAGCCTGGAATGCAGCTGAGATGATGGGAAAGTATCTGAAATCTATATGAATAGGAAAAAACTGACTGTATTGTGAACACGAAAATAAAGCATACAGGCATGGCAGACACTGGGGCTGCACTGCTTGCTGTATTAGGAGTAGATGTCAAACTTTATTCATCTCATTTATGTAGAAATAAAAATCCTGCTTTCATAGCTACAAGACTGTTGTTTCTCAGAGCAGTCACAAGGGGCTTTTTTGCTTTACATTTTCGGTAGCTGTGAATTCAGTTCCTTCTCAGGTAAACTGTCACATATGCTTGGTAATGGTAGAAAGACAACCTCAAAAATCCTTTTGATCATTTTTGAGGGAATCATGTTTTGCCATCATGTTTCACGATGTTCTCCAACACTTGTGACTGGACTCAATTTTTGCAATAAATCATAGAATCATAGAATAGTTTGGGTTGGAAGGG